>JAODAI010241728.1:0-10291 GCA_027575025.1 Scotoplanes globosa | reverse complement strand
GTTCCTGAATCTTTTCGACTGTGTCCTGGTGTGATGTGTGAAGCTTGGCAGTTTCGTTGACGTGTTGACGTTGGGTTTGTTGAATGTCACGAATAGCTTGCGATGGTGGTGGTTTGGGGACTGCAACTTTGGTCATCTCGGACTGGTACTTGGTGCACACTCGGTAACTTGCTATGTGGCACTGTCCACAGTTAGCACAGATTGGTTGGTCTTTTGGACGAAGCATGTCTTCTTCTTCTTACAGGCGACTGCAAAGTGTCCAAATCCTTGGCAGTTGTGACACTGGGTAGGTTTCTTAAGTGTCTTCATCTCTTCAACGCGGTAGTGGGTGTAGCCCATGTGGATTCCATCGATGACTGCGGTATCCCTGGCTTCTTCAGTGGCAAATGTAACTGACATATTGCGGATGGTGATACGCTCAGGAGGTGACTAGGTAGCCATTGTGGACGAGTTCCTCGATGACCTCATGCTCGGTGATGTTGACGGGGACGTTTATAAGAACCGCTTCGTTGAGACTGGGCGACGCTGTCTGTTGAGAGGGTATCTTCGCTTTTGGAGTCTTTCCATCTGTAGTAGGCCAACGCACGAGTAGAAGTTGTTGAGTTGGCTCGTCGAAGGCAGCTATCAGAAGGAGACCTGATCTGGTGGGTCTGGTGAACAGAATGCTGGCATTCGGATGGCTGGCTTCCAGATAACTGGATGGCTGGCTTCCAGAAATCCCAGTAACAGGAAACTCTGCTTTCCCAGCTGGTCTCATCTTGGCTTCGGTACGACTGGTTTTGTCTCCTTCAGAATCAGTGTCACTTTGGTTGCTGAGCTGATAGTAGACTCTAAGAATCTTGTTTTTTTCTTCTTAGGACGGACGGCCTTCCATTCACCGGTATCCTCACTACTGCGCACGATGTAGCGCAGCAGTGAACCGGACTGGTAATATGTTGTAGTGGTGTATACGCTTTGTGTGTAGCAATATAGTTGTTCACTAGTCGGTGACAGCGAACGAGTAGTAGTAGTAGTGACGTAGTTTAAGGTCCTCTACGCTACCGGAGTGCACTTCGGAAATATATTAATAGAGGATGTACATAATAGAGGAAATTTGAGGATGGTGGTAGTGGGCTAGGTGGGTGAAGAAGTCTGTATCAGGTTAGTGGTCATCATGTCCACATGTGGGGATCGCGAGTTGTCGTGAAGTAGTTGAAGTCTTTCGTTGGTTCGATATGGTACTGACCCGCTGGACTTCTGCATACTTTCAACTGTAGTATCTCGTGTAGTATCTCTAGTGCGGCCATGTTGACGTGGTCTCTGTCTTTGATGCGAGCAGGCTGGCCCTCTAGGGCTTGTATAACGAACTTAGCAGTCTGTACGGTGAGGTTCGAAATCTGTTTGGTGACTTGGCATTCGATGTCATCAATACATTCCTTTAGTGAGGCTTCTAGTTTTGCGACGATGTCATCGAGGTTGGCGAGGTTAGTTTCCAGCTTTTTGATGTACTGGAGGTCTGGTGAAGGTATCTGTTGTGTCAATATGGTATCCTCTTCTGTGCCGCCTTGAACTTCGGACATCCCTTGAAGCTCGCAGGATGGGGTTGGGAACAGTTGGCACAGTTGGGGGTATCACGTGGTGTTGTACAGCTGCTCAGTGCATTCTGATTTCCGCATATGATACAGGTCTTTGGTAGCTTGCAGGTTGCCGCGTAATTCCCGAAGCGTTGGCAGTTGTGGCACTGGGTAGGTTGCGGTTTGTTGATGAGTGCTTCTAAGCGATGTAAGTAGTATCCGATGTAGACACCGACCCGTAGTCCCTCACTGAGTGAGGCAGCGTTGTCGAACTGTACCGCCATCTTCCTTATCGGTAGTCGCTCCGTTGGTGTTTTTCGGAAGAAACGTCTGGTACTCTTCACGTTGTGACCGTTGGTGTTAAGCTCTATAGTGGCTTCTTCCTCTGTAATCGACGTATCGATATTGCAGATTACTGCATCGTGGCTGCTTCTCTTTGGGATGGTGGGTTTCGGGATCGTGTTGTAGGGCTTATTCCATCGATTGTTGCCCAAGGCTCCAGTAGTAGCTTCTGTGTGTTGACGTCTTTTGCCTCAATGAATATTTCTTTGGCTCCGGTGATTCGTATCTTCATTATCCTGGCGTTGGGGTATCTTGATATTAAGAATTTCTGAAGAGCGATGGGATGTGTTGCTATACTCTCGGGAATCCCTTTTACCAGTACTGGATAGTTGGCTTTGTTGGACGTCTCTTTACTCATGTCATGGTCTTCCGCTGTTTCTGACTCGTCGCTGGAGAATAGCCGTCTCTCCTCACTATCTCTCTCTCTCACCTTTCGTTTCTTCCGTCTCGGCTTGGAAGTTTGCCATCTGTCTGTGCAGTCACTAGCCATTACAGCAGCAAGTAATCAGACCAGAAATTGGTTAGTATTTACTAATTCCTTACGATCTATACACGAAAATAGAGTACATGATCATAGAAGTAGAAATGGTAGAATAACGAATGGTGGTGACTCGGAATACGATTTTTTTGAACTCTTATAGCCTTTGTTCGACGTCAACGAACATGTGGTTTTCCCGATTGAAGGCCTCTGATTGGCTTAGGACCTACTCATTGTTTGAGTGGTGTGTACGCTTTCTCAACACAATCTGTTGTTGTGACCAGTCTTTATTTGACGTATTTTTATGCTCAGGCTTCGGTATCATTGAAGCCCTGGGCTATATATTAGTTCCCATAGGTATACGTTAGTGATTTCCCAAGGAAACTCTCAGTGCATCTAATTTACGTCTCATTTTTCGTGAGAAAAGAGAAGAAAAATAAAAGTAAAAAATGGGTAAACGGTTCACAAACTAACGTTACATGGTCAGTTTACTGGTAATATTTTAAAGATAATTAAAATTAAGTTAATGCAATTTGGAATGTATGTTGTGTGTGGTGTTATTTTGTAGTATGTAATTATATACTAGTAGTCGTTATAACGTGCATATACATAAGTCGCTGTCGTAATTTATATATTGTCGACGTGTCGAATATTAATCTTAAATGAACTCAACTAGCTTGATGTTCACCTGTACGGGGAGGACGAACATTTGGCCTAACATAAAATATATATCATGAAATGCGGCTAGATTGACCTGAAAAGTTACACAATTAATTATATTATAAACAATACCCAACAAAATATTCCTTATTATATTTTGTAATTATTAATATAGCGTAGTTAATAGCTAATATGCAAACTTCATTTTTTTACAATATGGCGACATTATCTAAAACCCGAATATTGTTGGATGCATTTAACTTCACGACACTCTAAAGATAAGGAATGCACAATAAAAGCAACCCACTGATATAACGCGTTATCGGGACATTTTAGTATTTGCTTATGTATATATTTTGTATCATGATTTTATATATGTTCAATGTATTTCATTGTGTTTTGTGCTATTTTGTATTTTATTATTTGAAATAAAAAGGTTCCCATACTATGACCACTTTCAGCCTCACTCATTGAATTATTGACCAGTTCAGTTAAAACTAACAGCGCATGTTCATATGCTTTACGTGGTCGTATATTATACAATAATTACAATATATGTATAATCTTTGTTTATAATTGTCATGCGACAGAAAACCGATTTAGCTGCGTATGTTGCAGACTGCACGCTCTGTATAATGTGAAACAGTTATATAAAGAAATATTGACACCCGATTGATTCAAATTTTAAATACTGTCGAGGTGAAAAAAACTAGGTAAATTATGGTTAAATAAAAGTTCATCCTTACCGTCGACAAAATATATAAAATATATATCCCTTTAATAGTTTTCACGAATACAATGATATAATGCCCATATTAATAGTGTACATTCATGCATTCATGCTAACCTGTATCATATACTTCAATTAGGTTTAACTGTTAATTTATCAACAGGTCTTGCAACACGCTATGATAAATTCATAGCTATCATAGCATGCCATATAACAAGGGTATCGTCTTCACTGATCTGTGATCATTTCGAGATTTCAATTCGTAAAAAGACTGAGGTTTTGTCGAATCAACAGCCTGGACTGTCATTGTTATTACATCTTCAGAAGAAAGGTATTATAAAACGCAACGATGTTCATGCACTAGAGATACCACTGGATAAACTAAAATTGACCCAAGCTAGTGGCAAGCTGAATGAATACCAGCGGGAATTGTCTGAGAAGAGACAGTTTCCCGATATGGAAACTGTAAAGGGTACGTTATTTATTAATTAATTGTTTTGTTCGTCCCAATATTAGAATTTTCAATTTACGAAACATTAAGGATCAATGTCGGCAAATCAAATAATATTGATGTTTTGGAGAGTGAACCTGGACTGATGTGACTCGATACAAAATACATGTTTGTTAAGTAATACTCTCTTGTTTGATGTGACAATACAAAATGTCATGACAATATACGAGTCAAATACTTTCAAACGCTCTATCTCCACAAACATTGTATGACGTTAAACATGTGGCTATATTTTGCCATCGATGGTACGTCTGTCAGTGCATTTGTAATGTATGCTGTAATGTGTGATCTTCCTGTCAGAATAGGTCACATAGCAATGTGTTATGCAGATCTGGTATTTTATAATGTTTACAAAACAAACATGATATCACTATATTTATTTTGATATCAAACTGAATATAATAGGCCTATTAACTTTACATAATATTTGTAATGGATTTTTTCATATTCCATGCCATAAATAATCGATTTCGAATGAAAACCTATCCTATCTGATAATGAAGAATACCGATATATAACATGATCTGCCAAAGCATATCACATTGCATGGGTATACATCAACAACATGTATATGGAATACGTAGATACAGCACATGTGGAAGGTTACAAATCATGTTAAGGTCAAATTTGAAGATGTTTAAGATGGTGACAACGTTTATGTAGATCAATTTATGTAAAATAGGCAGTCGATATGGTTACCCCACGACCTGCCATATATCCATTTGTAGAACTTCACTGTTTTTTTCTGACAGAGTACTTGACCAGATGATGTACACTGACGTTGTACACTTCAATGTTGGTGATAACCCAAAATGTCATTATCATGATCTTGAATATAATTATGTGTGGAATAAACAGCCAATGAACAGTTATGTGTATATCAGGTTTGCCTTAGCGATATATACTATTATTTATCATCACATCAATATGTTGAAGATGAGACGGTTGATTAGTTGAGAGGCCATATGTACTAGGGAATTCAAATAACTGGCCAAAAGCACTTGTCCTCGAGGCATACCGATATGTATTCGTATACCTGTTGTATCTCAATTGACATCAGTATTCGAACCTTTGACATTGTATACTTTATTAAGGTCCAGCGGCGATCGGTTACTATACTTCAACCATCGTTAATACCGTCTTTAATAATATATAAAGTAGACCATGTCTTCAGATAATAATAATACTATGGTCTTGAACAATATTGCCGGTGGGCAGACTAACACATCAGAGGGATATAGACCGGGAGCCCAGAGGGTTTTGGTAGCCGAAAAGGTAACCAATTGCCTTAAACCACATTGTGTTCCTATTGCTATATACGAAATATGTTGACTGGCAAGTTGTGTGTGGTGGTATGGCCAGGGGGGACCTAACATAGCACCCGAAATCTGACCCAGATCAGCCGACGAGGTAACCACTTATAATTGGGAAATATGATGGTTATGATCCCACTAACAGCAAATTACTAATGCCAGTGTTTTGTGTTGGTGGGGTACCCTTGCCAGTCAACATGCAGTGACCTCCTATAGCTGATCTATATCAGCTGAAACTGTAACCAGTTGAAAATTATTGTAAAATGATGGCCAAATATTTCTGTATTACATTTTCGGCTAACAAAATCGTCTGGGCTCCCGCTCTAATTTAGCAATTAATATGGTGTCACAGAATATTTGGCATACATATATCAGATACTAGAATATAATAGTTACACAAAGTACAGGCTGAGATAATTTACAAACAACACAACAGCGTATTACATATGACTTGTAAGCTACATCCTTCCCCCAATTTGAAGTTAGAACATATACCATCCGTATTATAATGTAGAATATATATATATATATGATATATATATGATGGCGACGGGTACTATAGTTCAGTGCTCGTAGTTGTCCTTGTTTTTCAACTGATTTAACTCATTATTGTTGTCATTTATGCTCGCTGACATTTAAACTGGATTGTAAAATAATTACGGGCTACGGTGCTATTTTCAGTGATTTTTGTAATATTTTCTACTTGGATTTTGTCAAATTTTGATTTCCCAGCATACATTTATAGCCTATAGCCTAGGCTCATCACCACACAGATCCTATATTGTTTTTTGCATAGGATTTTGTACACTCTGCCATTATTTACTACACCGAGGTAAGCGATTTGAATGCAGTACTTCTTAACAATGGATGCATTGATGATCTGCCTAGAAATATATTAATCAATCATGGCTAGTAGTCCAACATCCGTGATCTCGGATATTGATTTTCCTTATTACATTGCAAATGGACTTATATGCTTTGTTATGAATACAATAGATATACTGCCCACTGACGTCGTTGTGCAACTATGTGAACAATTATATTCTGATCAAGACGTTGAAACGGCTAAATCAACATTGTTTGCTTTGAAAGTTTTTGAAAAGAAAAGCAATACACTTCGGTACTCAGCCAGGAAAGGTGACAAAAAGAGACATACCAATTTGTTGGACATTGTTAAGAAAATTCATGAATTGGAGCTAAGTGAGCTACCCACATTTGTTGCTAGTGATTTGAACAATTTACCGCCAATTTCTTTTGATAATCTCGATGTATCCGTTTTACTTAAACGTATTGAGAGCTTGGGTGATGAAGTGTTAGCTCTCAAATATGCAACTGATGTCCAGATCGATTCTAGAGTCAACCTTAAAATGACTTGCGAGAATATTAATGATCGATTAATTGCTGTTGAGCGAAAGATTAATAATGGTGCATTGACAGAGACTGTCCCTGAAATCATACTAAGCCCGGCGTCCGACTCGGACTCAGAGTCAACATTGACCAATGATCGTATCCACTCTAATTCCCGTAATATTAACCACAAGGAAAAGAGGCACACTGTTGATCCTAAAGTGTCGGTAACAATGTGCATAGATGATCAAGCTGGGGAGTCGGTGAATGTTCAGAATAATACAGATAATTGTGTTCCTGGTCAGGAATCAGCCGATAGTTGGACGACAGTTGTCCGACGTAAGTATGGCAATCATACTCGGCCCGCTATTCAACGCAACAAGGGTGCCACCGTGCATGCATCTAGCCGTCCTCCTCGTAAAGTTCCACTGGTTGGTAATGCCAGTAATACTGGAATTACTGCGGTAAAGAGGCAACGTATTGCAAATGTATTTGCTTCGCGATTTCAAACAGACATAAGTGCTGATGATATTAAAGTATATATTAAAGGCAGGCTTGGGCTTGATGTAAGCTGTGAACAATTGGTGAGCAAGTTCACTAACAGTTACAGCTCCTTCTATATCAAGGCTGAATGTGAAGATCCGATGATATTTATGAATCCGGAACTTTGGCCAGAGGGTATATATTTCCGATGGTACAAACCAGATTATAAGAGGAAACATAATGACAACAATGTTGAAACTGCTACTGTTCATAATTCTAACTAAATGTGCAATGGCCAATCACGATATTAAGCTTGCTAGCTACAACTGCAGAGGTCTTAAACTAGGTGCCAATAACCTGGTCACTAGGTACGAGGTTGAAAAGCTACTTGATGAGAATGACATAATTTGTCTGCAGGAAACTTGGCTTAGTATGCAGGAGTCTCATGAAATCAATGATATTCGAGTCAATTTTAGAGGTGTGGCGGTCTCACCCAATGATGACTCGTCTGGACTGGCTGTGGGGAGGAAAAACAAAAAAGGCGGCGTGGCCATTCTTTGGGACACAAAGTTTGATTGCTATATAACTCCTATTAATTTTGATTATAATTGGATTACCGGTGTGACCATTAAAACTGAATCGCATACTGTAGTTATTATTAATGTCTATATGCCGTATGAATGCATTGATAATGAAGATGATTATAGAGATTGTATGGGAAAAATTCATGCAATTTTAGAAGAATTGGGTACTACATGTGTTTTAGTTGTTGGTGACTTTAATGCTAATGTTTTAAAAAACGATTCTCTTTTTGCAAATTATTTAAGTCAGTATTGTAACTTTCATAATTATATATGGTCTAGTACGGTTCACCTTCCCGTTGATACTTATACTTATGTGAGTGATGCTTGGGGTACTCATTCGTGGTTAGACCATTGTATTGCTACAAAAGATGGCCATGCCATTATTAAACATATGGAAGTTCTGTATGGGGCAATTATGTCTGACCACATCCCATTTACAGTTATTTTGAACATTAATTTAGCCCCTGACATTAGCAACGAGTGTACCAATTCTAGAAAATTAAGAATTAATTGGAGTAAATTAGATAATAGTGATTATGAAGGCTATGCAGATCATAGTGATTCTTTATTACGTAATATTAAGATTCCTTTTGATGTTTTGAATTGCAGTGATAATTGTTGTAACAAAGACCATTTATCAGCTATTGATGTTTTTTATAATGACATCGTGAATAGTTTAATCAAAGCTGGTGAAGACGTTTTAGGTAAACCTTGTGTCCGTAGCAATGACAGTGCTCGACCCGGATGGAATGACTATGTTGCCGATTTATACAAAACTTCTAGAGATTTATTTCTTACTTGGAGAGCGAATGGTAGTTCTCGTGATGGTAATCTTTGTGATTTGAAAAATCGTGCCAGAGCTAGATTTAAAAGTGCCCTTAGGTTTATTACTAAGCATGAAAACTCCTTGAGAAAAGATGCTCTTGCAAAGAAACTACTGTCTTATAATTATGATAAATTTTGGAAGGAAATTAAACGTATTAATCACAGTAATATTGTTTTGCCTAACACGATCAGTGGAGTAACTGGTATTGATAATATTAAAGAGTTATGGAGGAACCACTATTTAGAGCTATTTAATTGTATTAAGGACAACAATGATCTTAAAAAAGTATGTGGTGTCTCGACTAATAATGTGCCTATGGATAATTTGAATGTTCGCTGTCAGGAAGTTGGCGATGCATTAAGTCATTTGGACTGCAACAAAAGTTGTGGTTTAGATGGTCTGTTTGCTGAACATCTCAAATATTGTAGTGACAGGGTTGTGCCATTACTTTCTATGTGTTTGTCTAGCATGTTCATACATGGCTTTCTACCGGACTCCATGATGGCAGTTGTGCTTGTTCCTATTATTAAAAACAAAAGTAACTGTATTTCTGATATGAATAACTACCGGCCTATTGCCCTAGCAAGTGTCATTTCTAAAGTCATGGAGTATATTATTCAGAATCGTATTTCCCCATATCTAAATACCACTAGTAACCAATTTGGTTTCAAGTCCAAACATGGTACTGATATGTGTATATATGCTTTGAAAGAAGCAATCACTCGTTATAATAATATGGGTAGTAATGTTTATTCTTGTTTTCTTGATGCTTCCAAAGCTTTTGACAGAGTTAATCATTTTGTTCTATTCAATACCCTAATTGGCCGAGGTGCTCCAGTGTATCTGGTTCGTATTTTAATTTACTGGTACTCTACTCAGATTATGTATGTTAGATGGAAAGGATCCCTTTCGAGAGGACTTAATACCAGCAATGGTGTAAGGCAGGGGGGGATTTTGTCTCCACATTTATTTGCTGTTTACATGGATGGGCTTAGTGTTCAATTGAATAATACTCATGTTGGTTGTATGGTAGGTACAACCAAACTTAATAACCTTATGTTTGCTGATGATTTAGTTATTTTGTCCCCCTCTGGCAAAGGTCTTGCACTCCTGCTTAATATATGTGAAAGTTATGGTATTAGTCACGATATTAAATATAATAATTCTAAAAGTATGATTATGGTTTTTAAATGTAAGAAACTTGGTAAAATATTCCAAAGTAGCTTTTATCTTTATGATAATATTATTCCCGTAGGTCAACAGTACAAGTATCTTGGTCATATTATTAGTAATGATCTTACTGATGACTTGGATATTAATAGACAGATTAAGAGTCTCTATGCACGGGGTAATATTCTGCACAGAAAATTCGGCATGTGCACAGAAATGGTTAAAATCAATTTATTTCGATCGTATTGTTCTTCTTTATATACAAGCCATCTTTGGACGAATTATAAGTATCAG
>JAODAI010241617.1:0-10292 GCA_027575025.1 Scotoplanes globosa | reverse complement strand
CTCCAAATCTACAAAACCCAAAACCATATTCCCTTTAACTTCCAGCTTCTTTTCCACCAACTGTCTAAGTGAGAACACCACTTGTTCCTCTACCCCTCCGAAATCCCTGCTGCTCCTCCTCAACCTCTGCTTCAACCCTTACCCTAATCCTTTTATCCAAACTCCTTTCCAGTAGCTTTGGGTTAATTTATGGAAATAGGCGGGCAGATGGGGAGGTGCATAAAACGAGTCAGTTGGGGCATCTGTCCTGGAGAAATGTAAAGGGGGTTAGGTCATATTTCAAAGAAATGAATAAAGAAAGTAATGGGGTCATGTGTTATGTCAGCATGTGTTTAGCAGCTTGAGGCAGAGACTATGTCTGATATTCAGCCACAGCACCTTGACGTGTCCGAAAATAATTGGATGAAAATGAAAAGGTTTGATGATATTAGGAGGGGAATTGGCATGACGGCAACTCCTGAAAATGCCGATGTCTCACGTGGGTGTTGGTAGAAGGTGTAGGGGAATCCTCGTTTGAGATTAAATAACTGTGTTGAGAGTAATTATATGAGAGCTGTGGGATGGCGATTAGAAGGTCTTGGTTATGGATAGAGGGAGGTGGAGAGCTTTGACCAATGATACGCCTGACTATTATTATTTTCTTCCTCACCCTCTGTTAGCGATGCTAGAGCTAGAGAAAGAGTACACGTTTCGGAATTACTCTTCTTATATACGTGTATATAAACAAAGGTTGTTAGCAAATTTGAATTGTAACTATTGATATTGTTAAGCATAATACCAAGATACGCTTACTATTTGAAAACACCAGTCACTTTGTCTAATTTATACTGATCTGAATTATAAACTTAGCCTTCTGATTTCTCATTAATTGATAGTCAAAGAAATGAAATTGATCTTCATTTAAAAAAATTGTCCCATAATATATATTTTTAACTCTGTAACTATTTTATGTTATTCTCCATTGGAAGCGATTCATATTATCTTCAAAGTAATGATATTATCACAATATTTTAAAATATCCGTTTACTATACTAATTTAAAATGATGGGCATAAGATAAGATAATATAAGAAAATATCAACTTTATTAAACCCACAAGGGGTAAGTCGATGATCGCATGAATATACAAATGATAATAGAAGAAAACGTAATAGAAAACATAATAGAAGAAAATACATAAAAGAGTACAAAAATACAAAATCCAGGAATATGACAGATAAATACGAATATGCGAGAAATGTTTATCAAAACTATCTTCTAAAATTAATATTGTGAAGTATCATACTTTGTTTGACGACGGAGAGCGGGTGCCTAATGTTTTTTACACAATGAGAGCATCATCCTGCCACTGCGTGGGATGGCAGCGTTATCCATATGAATATAGAGATGGTGAAACATACCATGCACATAGGAGCTGCTGGTACGATGCTGCTTCTGATGGTTGGCACTCTCCATTAATACGACTGGCCTGTCTAATTATAGTGTCCATTTTAGTTGTATCAACAGGTCTATCATTACATACACCGCAAGCAACCAAACAGTTTTTCCAAACATGGGTAGATCCAGCTTTTTCTACGAGGGTCCGTTGTCCTATACTGTTTTCCGTCCATCCGTGTTCTAATCGGATCATTATTGTCGTGGAACGTACCGATTTTTTATTTTTCCAATGGGCGTAGGTACAAAACGATGCCTGTATTCATATTCATTTCCAAACGTTGAAATAGTTTTTAGCCCATGCATATGCATATTTCATTGTGAATACAGACGTTCGCATCCATCTATACCTTTGGGGTGGAGCGTATATGTATTTGGCTAATTCCAATGGGTTTATTCAAAATGGTGCACGATATCACTCATTGCTGACTGGTGAACTATATAATAGCACATGCTTACACGTGTTTGATAGCGACAAAATTTGTTGGTGTCGATCCACTATATATTGCGGGGAAGCGTAAATACAAAAATGCTCTTTGCAATATACCTACAGTGTATATAAAAAATCGTGGTGCATTATTTCCCACTAACGAAATATAAGTCATTCTTACACATAATGTCATAGCGAAAAAATGTTCGCGTCCATACACATTTAGCGTAGATCATACAATAATTTGTGGCTATTTTCAATGTGCTTCTACGTAGAATGATGCATGTGTATGTTATCATTAATTTTTGTAAATATAGTCCATGCCTTATATTGATTGCGACAACAATTGTTCACAGCCATCCACTATCAAAGCGGAGTGCAATTGGAGTGGAGTGTGCATTACACTTTTCTTGTGTCAATCGGCTATAATTCATGCCTGCACGTATTTAATAGTATATCTACCTTTGGCGTGGTGTGTACATAAATTGTTTTTCTCTCTAATACGCTTTAATGTAAAATGGTGAATACTACTATGCAGTTTATAGTACTGAACTATAGCCCATCCCTGGACATAATTTGTTAGTATGTATGTTCGCGTCCAGCCACTATATAACGGTTTGGAGTGTACATAATTTTCACTTTCCAATGGGCTTATATGAAAAATAGTACATGACATCATTCATTTCCGACTGTTGAGCTACCATAGGCCATATACCTACACATATTTTATAGTAACAATAACTTTTCGCGTCCATCCATCTTCTCAGCAGAGCCCCATTGGCTTGTGGAGCGTATATATTTTTCCCTTCCAATGGACTGAGATGCAAAATGATGCATGATATAATTACTTTCCGACTGTTGAACTATATATAACCCACCGTTCCACGCCTACACATATTTCATTGTAATAATATCAACACCTATCATGTACAACAGTGAATAATTGTAGGTCTATAGACCCTCTTAATATGTCAACTCTTGTAATTTTGAACTAATTAATTAAAATTTCACATTTATTTCGCAAAGAATACCTCAAATATAGCTTCAAATATAATGTAATTTCATTATAACTTAGGATAAAGATAAATGAAATGCAGGCATCCTACTATGAAACTATTTCGGTACTATGTAACGAATACACGTTTTAATGTGATATTTTAGTATTTTCTTATGTATTTCATTGTTTTTAATGACATTTGGTATTGTCTTTGTATTCTATTGTTCCGCTTCTTATGTATTCGATTATTTTGATATTTTGGTATTTTATTACTTGAGGTGAAGGATTTCAGATTATGACAATGTGTTAATACATATAATCGGTATTCACATTAGGTTTTTAGTACACAAATATGCAATACCATACTATTTTAAAAGTCATGTGACACCTACATGCAATGTCCGATTTGGACCAGAATATGATCAATATATGCACAAGATAAGAAACAAAAAAAACAAGGAATATTTGTTATCCCGATCGGTTGCGATTCACGAGTATTTTTTTGAGGGTTTGTGGGTGGTGATGGCTTTATGCAACATATTTTCACTACGACTCATGTGTACTGCGGGAATCACTGCGAATTACATAACAATCAATGCATTACAAATTTCGTTCACTGAAACCTGTATAAAAGTGATTGCCAAATTGGACAATGAAGATGCATTAAACAGGTCATTAAACAACATCGAAATATCAACAGTGGTCAACCTTCGGTTATTACTAGTAGCTGCTACCTGTATATACTTCTTAACATATCAAAAGGTTGCGATCATTTGAAGTCATGTTTATATTTAGTGTCTAAAATCCTCAAGAAAATCGTCAAATTTGATATTCAATTGTTAATAATTTATAAGCCGTACGGTCATTTGCTCTAGCTAAACCAGTTTATTGATCAGTAATTAAATATGTTTCAGAAACATTCAACTAAAACGTATATATATAATAACTTTGCCGTACTTCGATGGTTAAAAAATACAAATTCGCTGAAATTGTACACTTTTAATCGCAAAATAATCTTCCAACACTCATGTAAATATTAATTTTCACATATTAGCTAAATTTGTTTCATATAGTCTATGCCATTATATAACCAATGATATTCAACATAATATATATATCCCTTAAACTTTGCGGTACTTGGGGCTTTGGAAATTACTAAATTTCTTTAAAGTAACCCCAAAATGACTGGAATTGGAACGTACCATTGTTTTGCAGGTTAATAAAAAATGCGAATGGTCTTAAAATGTGAGGTTCTAAGCTCTGTTATTTTTATTTCTCACAAATAAAATGTAATACTAATCAACAATAATCCTTGTATACTTAATCAAATCATGTGGAACTTCAAATAACTCCAAACTTTAAATAAAAGTAGTCGGTGAAATTTTGATATCCCTGTATTATAATGATATTCTGACGTCATTCAATATGAAATGATCGCGCTGCGAGCACAACATTTCGATATGAATGCTAATATATACAATGTAATGTCAATTCCAGTACCACAATTGTGATTATTGATAAATTTAGTATACCATACATAAGACAGAAAAACAAATATTATTTTGATTTTGTGAAAAATTGATCTCAGGTTGACAGATGTTTCTTCAAGGCAATTTCTCAAAAAAATGTGAATATAATCCAAAATTAATACAAAAATATTGAAATCCAACTAAATTGCCCGATGGGTCTAACTACAATATCCAAACATCCAAAAATAATGTAGTTTAGTGTCACAAAATATACAATATACCAGTGAAAACCGAAAAAATAAGAAGGTCCATCCCATGTGACTGAGATAAGCATGCTACATTGATATGGTAAAGTTTTCAGTGGACATAATTTGTAATGATACGACATAGGTCTAAGCTAGATACTTCCTATGTTACAGTAATGTATGTATTAATGTTTGTGTTAATGCTGCGCCCACTCATTATATAAACTTCTAAAAAATAATTAACATTCTTTGTATAACGCTTTCCACCGTATGTCCAATCGGAATAAATATACGAATTTCAAATTGATTATGTGCACTACTCTACACAATACCTTTTCGTCCAGTGAAATGAAATCGCATTCCCCGGAAAAAAATCACATGATGTGGCATGTACCATTACCATACTCTGCTCCAATTGTATTGATTGATGAATTCAATTGATATGTTAATATGGATTAAACACAGTCCCATATTTGAAAAGCTAAGGAGAATTCTATACAATTCAGACAAGCCAGTCAAAACTGAATACATTGCAACCTATACACCCTTTCCATATTGTAACAAATTACGAAATATGATAATATCTATAAATACTTTATCACAAACACTTTTTATATTTTATATTTTCAGAGGTTTTTGGCTTCATGTTCCTGGGTGATGTGACAGATCCAGCCACCGATCTAGAAATGTCACTGGTCAATCATGGCATCAAGGATCAACAAATGGCGTTCAGATTTGTGAAAGAAAACATTCATCTCTTTGGAGGAGATACCAACAGGGTAATTACATTTTACTTCAATGCATGCGATTGTAATTGGATGAGAAAGATTGCGGGGGTTAATCTGGTGAATCGAAGAGGGTTGTAGGATATTCGGGAGTCTTACAGAGAGGGTGGTATGGGAGCGCATGAGGTGGGATGGACACATAGAGCGGATGATAGAGCGTACGGTAGAGCATATGGATGGAAGGCGACTTACGGAAATGGCGACGTCACATGTGGATGTTGGTAGAAGGATAGGGGGAGACCTTGTCTGAGATGGAATGACTGAGTTAAGAGGTATTTAGGAGGAATGGAGGTGATGGAGATTGGAGGGTCGTGGATACGGGTAGTCGGATGTGGAGAGCTCTGACCAACGCTGCGGATGTCAATTAGTATTGTCTTTCTCACACATCGTTAGGTATTCAAGAGGTAGCGATATAGTATAGTACACGTATTGCACTATTAACAGCTTGGCGTGATCGAAAACCATACAACAAATATTATTATGACTGTTATTATATTATGCCGTCTTAACCCTGTATTGAAAAACGGAAGTACATGTCATAATATATTGGGTTTAGGATTATTAAATGAAACATGGTATTGGCATCTACCATATGGAAAGCGACAACATACATACTCAATATGACATATGAAATATAATAATTTGATATACTCAACCCCCATTTGGCTTTGTCAGTGCCGTTACACCTTCACGAGTCGACGAAACGTGTTACATTTTTTCAATATGAATGTTTTGGTGAATTTACTTGATCCCTTGTTTCTCTGCCCTGCAATATGATATGATAGTAACTACCTTCCTTTATCATGTTACTGCATTGGTGGAAACATATTTCATGGCAAATATGGATAGTTCCAACAATATTCTGAGAAAGGAAGGGTAAGTTGAGGCGAAGCCTGAAACGACGACAACCAAATGCATAATATAGATGATCCCATGCTTGAAACTTCCGCAGTAATGAGAATTGGGGAAAATAAGGGGAAATAAGGGGGAAAACGAAATTTCAAAAAGGATTTATATTAATCAATTGGTTCAAAGTGGCATTTACAATAGTTCTTACTTATTTTAGATAATATTTGAGTGAAATAAAGTAAGATAGGGGGAAAATGCACAATATACATATTTATATATATATTTCTTTGTGAAGCGCTTTGGCGAGTGACCTTCTGGTCTCATGCAAATAAAAAATAAAAATAAAAATTCAATGAACATAACTTAACAGTTTTTATATTTAACAGTGGTTACAAAGTAGCCTAAGCATAGTTCTTACTTATTTCCGATAATATTTCAGATGGAATAAGGGATTAATTGGAAAATAAGGGGAACAATCAAAGCCATATGGAAAGACGAGTATCTATACTGTAATATTTACTTTAGTTTACATTGAAATATCGCGCAATAGGAATCAACATTTGTCTAACTTAGAACAGTGTTAACATTTGTGAGGCAGTAATAAAACTACTTACTTATTTATAATATTTTTTCAGTTCAACTAAGGGGAAATTAAGAGAAAATATTGGAAAACAACATTTTTGTTAATATCAACCAATGTGGTGTAATATCCATGACATGACCGTATACTAAGGAGCATGGATGACGATTAGAATCCTAATATTGGTTACATTTCAAAAAAGTAATATTTTAATCTCTAATAATATATCTATCTCTTCCCTATATGGTTGAACAAAACGCAATCTTTTCTTTACTAAGGACATTCAAATCGACACTTAAAAAACTTAGCCATTACATATGTACCCAAACCGGAAGTCAACATTCAAACCGGAAATGTGCCTTTATTGCACTCAAATAGTTTTAGAACCAAAGATAAATGACATAATTAACATATTTAAATATAATAAACATGGAGGAAATAAAATGTGTTACATATATTGATTATCTATTAAATTGAATAACAAAATATATTGCTACGTTGGCCTATTCCTAACCAGTAGGCCTTAACTTAGCTTAACTTAAAGCTTTATAATTGAGGTAGACCAGTAGCATAGTTATAGTTATAACCTGTATAAGATAAACTTCAACTGACAAGGCTGGTTTTATGTTATTGGTAATTAATTATTCAGCTTGGTGTACAAATATGCCTGCACGGCAATACTAATTGATTGAATGGGTTTGACATTCCATTTTAGTTATTTAATATACGGTGTGGTTTAATAGCGCATATCATATACTTTTCCTATTCGACTATTCGAGTAATCAATATAATTGATGATCTCGCTTCAATCTATTGAACATCAAGTACGACGGCAATATGTTTCGATTTTACTTCTTCGGTATATGAACCGAACCCGGAATTGAACTAAGGACTTCCGTAAAAGAGGGATATTTAGCCAACCAGGCAGTTAGCATGCTATAACACAGTGTACATGGTAAGAACGTTGACAATTAGTCGTATATATGATATAATTAATATTATGGATCTGAATTTGGATAAGTACTGTGCAATCACCCACACATGATACACTATCTGTGTCAGATGTATTCACGGATTGTCATCTAAGGCGATTTACCAGATATGTAGTAATCCTACCTCGGGACCCATTTTTTTAATAGTCGAATCGAGGGTAATTTGCTTATCAACTATATCATTTTATGTTGTAGAGCAATTACATTGCTGAAAACGGGTGACGCCGGACCACGCCCCCTTGTAGAAGACCCACTTTGTGTTACACTTTCCACATTTTGAGGTCAGATGATAAAAGTCGGATGTCGATTACGGAGGAGAGATGGAAATTTGGAGAAATTCCTGACCCTAAACTTTGTTTTCTAATCACTTTCCGTTTTCGAAAATGTTGTCAATATGCAAATATACCCTCGAATCGACTAGTAATACAAGTCTCGCCCCCTGGATCTCCCCCATCCAATGAACGAGAGTGCACATTGGCCATTTTCCCAAAGGCTGGCGAAAAGGTGAGGAATTGTAGACCACAATTGATGTAACGATCACAATCCACAATTGTTGCACTCCTAGACGTCACACTGGAAGTTCATCAACCCTAATTGATCATATATATACCCCAAACGAAAGTCGTTTGTCTGATCTCAATGTACAAAAGCTACGATTGAGTGATCACTATCCCATCACGTTTACATGGAGACTAAATACATGTAATAAAGGAACTAAATCACACCATAGCTTTACAAATAGACCTATGAATAAGTTAGATGCTACTTTGTTCAAACGTGATTTACAGCATGCACTTTTGGATGATCGTCTATTACATGAGCAAGACATTAATAGTAATTTGTGTTGCTGGCACGACAATTTTATTAATATCTTAAATAAGCATGCGCCTCCAAAAAATTGAAAAGAGTTAAATTGGACAAACAACCAAGATGGTTTAATAAAGAAATAAGTGAGACAATTAAAAAAACGCAATACATGTAAACCAAAGGATGTCAATATATACCGCTTCTGGCCTAACAAAGTTACTTCGTTAATACGCACGTCTAAGCAAAATTACTTTAATGAAGCCATTACTTCTAATCGTGCCAATTGTAAAGCTATTTGGCAACTATTAAGAAAAATTCAGTCAAACAACACTAACATGATTATTAATCAGAGTCCTAATACTTTAAGGATCAACGACACTGAAATATCTAAACAACAGGACATCGTTAATGCTTTTGATACATATTTTACGGAAGTGGCTTCCTCTTACGTGAGTGACAATAATAGTCGTCCTTTAAATAAGTTTTGCAATATAGGCAATTTTGTAGACTCGAGATTGCAAAATGATGTTAAGTTTCATATTCATAACGTTGCAGACACGTTTGTGTTAAATTATATTATGTACATGGATCCAAGTAAAGCTACAGGTCTTGATCAAATAAGTGCTCATATTTTAAAGTTAAGCGCGGTCGAAGTGACCCCAAGTATTACTAATATATTAAACAAGAGTATTGATTCCGATATATTTCCGTCAATGTAGAAATTTGCTAAAGTCGTTCCAATTTTTAAAGTTGATCGAAACTTGATGTTTCTAAGTATCGACCAATCTCTATACTACCCATTCTATCAAAGATTCTAGAAAATCACTTCCATATAGCATTAAGTAAGTATTTAAATAAGTTTAATCTTCTACGTGTTGCTTAATCTGGTTTTAGGGAAAACCATTCATACGAAACGGCTTTACTTAAGGTAGTTGATCAATGGATGGAAGCTATTGATAAAGGTTATTTAGTAGCCTCAATTTTTGTATACACCTCCATAAAGCGTTTGACCTAGTTAGTTATGAAATATTAATATCAAAGCTACAAATTTATGGTATTTCCAAGAAATCACTAAAGTGGTTTATATCTTACTTAAGCAATAGACAACAATGCACGTTTATAATCGGTATTTTATCAAGTCCCAAAACGTATTACATGTGGTGTACCGCAAGGAAGTATTCTCGGACCACTTTTATTTATAAAATATATTAATTATATGGATCTTTCAGTATAACATTGCTCTGCTGATATGTATGCCGATGACACTACATTATGTGTGGCAGATGCTTCTACTATTAACTTAAATATAAAACTTCAAGAGGATATGTGAAAATTAGTGATTGGTGTATACTAAATAAAATGGTAATTAATACAAGTAAGACAAAGGCTTTATTAATCGGATCACCTCAACGATTGGCATCTTGCAACATTAATGAAAATGTTCTTTATGTAATGTTAAACTGATTTGCACTTCAGTCTGTTGAACACGAACAATTATTAGGGATATGGATCGACAAAAAGTTATCATGGTATGTCCAGGTCGAATATGTATTTAAAACAGTATCAAGTCGGCTGGCATTAATAAGACGTATACAATCATATGTTGATGTAAATACCTGTATTTTGTATTACAATAATAATAATAATAATGATGATTTATATAGCGCTTTTCCTGCATAGGACTAAAAGTCACACCTCAAAGCGC
>JAODAI010241506.1:0-10292 GCA_027575025.1 Scotoplanes globosa | reverse complement strand
TCGTGCCCGCGAGGGTTCGAGACCCCTGGAGGTCGGGTCATACCGAAGACTTTAAAAATGGTACATGTTGCCTTCTCCGCTTGATGTTCAGCGTATGGGATTGGAGCATGGTCAAAAATCCAGTGATCCTCGACTAGGAAAAATTCCAAGGACGGCGCCATTAAACCGGAAGGTTAGAAATGAGCCGTTAAACATAACCAACCAACCAAATTGTCCCTCACTCCCTTTTTTTGTTTCTCCCTTTCTCTCTCTTTTGTGTTGGTGTGTGTTGGTGGGTTGGTTAGGGAGGGGGTTGTTGTAATTGTTGAAATATTTTGTATTATATTGTTCTGGGAGAAGTGTCTAAGGGGTGGGAGTTTATTATTGTGAATGTATTTGAGCTAAGCCCGGTTAGCTCTGTTGATAAGAGTGTTGGGTTTATGATCACAAGGTCAGGAGTTCGATTCTGAAGTGATGATGATTAATAACTCTGAACTGCCATGATACCCGATTCCAAATTGAGGATCATTGCAGTTCAGAGTTGTAGATGGGACATCCCCATAATTCAATTATTTCTTGAAAAACTACAACGTTTATACAATCAAAATATTATCCTCTTTTGGATTCCAAGTCATATTGAAATCCCAGGCAACAAGAAAGCTGATGGCTGCTGCCAAAGCTGCACTAGACAAACACCATGCCCAATGCCGAGTAGTGACTTTAAATAATGTATCAAACAGCATTTTAAGCAACATTGGAAGAATGGAACTTGGCAGCCCTAAAATAACCCGAAAGATCTGTCAAAATTAACACTGACTGCAGGCTTATCAGGCGGGAAGAGATAATCCTCTCCCGTCTAAAGATAGGTCATACTCGCCTTACATACACATTCTTGCTCAGAGGAGAGTCACCCCCAGTGTGCCTACCTTGTGGAAAACATCTTACATTGAAACACATTCTCTTTGACTGTAACACATCTCAAAGTACACGTAACTGATATTATAAAGTGGCTTCATTCTCTAACATCTTCCAAGATGTGCCATCAGATCAAATCATGGGCTATTTAAAAGAACTGAACTATTATGACAAAATATAATCCTACATACTCATGTGTAACGTCCATCGGATGAGGACGTAACTGAAATGGTGGTAGTCTGACCATCTTTTCGCAAAGAGGGTGTTAACCCGGTTGGTCATTCCTTTTCTATGTTTATTTTGTTTCATCCAAATTGTCGATAATTAACGGAAGGCACTAATATAGCCATGTTACTTATGTACCGTTAAGAAATTATCTCTCTCTCTCTCCGTTATAATTAACCTATCTGGCACTATATAACCTTGGTGTTATAACCATTAGGAAATTATGTCTTTTGTCTGATGGATTACCAATTGGTTCTCCACAACCACTCAACTCTCAATAGTTGTTCCCAGTAACTGTCTGTATGGCAGTGGCCACACCCTGGTAACTATGTCTGTTCATGGGCTAAACCTGGTGAGGGGCGGTCATCGGATGAGGACGTTAAAAGGCGATCCCGGAGCAGGACTCCCTGTCTAGTCATTGTAGTCTGGCCATCTTTTCGCAAAGAGTAGGGAGTTATCCCGGATGGTCATTCCTTTCATTTGTTTGTATCGTTTACCCTGAATAGAATATAATTAATATATCTGCCACTAACATAACCTCGCTGTTGATGTGCCGTTAAACAATTGTTGCTCTCTATCTCTCTCTACTTTTTTAATAAAATTAAACATAAATAATTCTTGTTATTCTCATTAACTAGCATGTTCATCAAGTAGTGATGTTTTTGTCTCTGCTTCACTCCCTCTGCAGGATCTACAGAACCAGATGGCGGTCGCTGAGAAGAGACGACAAACCCTCTTTAAAGACTTCTTCCCTACGTAGTGATGACACTCCCTCAAAAGACTTGATGGTCACACAGGATAATTTGCGTGCAAAGACTAAAATTTATTCTACAAAAACTATCTGTCAATGTATGAGACCCATTACCCCTAATGTAGGCAATTGTTGTCAATTATGAAAATGAGTTTTAAGCCATGTCAATGAATGTTGAAAAATTTGGCTTTCATTTGATATACAATTTATCTCTGTCGGACAAAATCTGATCAAATGGTGTATATTTTAGCCTGTACTTCATGGTGCTTTTTGGAAAGGAAAAAGTGCATGAAAATAAGGTCAAAATTTACGAAATGTGCACTTTGTATACAAAATGAAGTCATAATTATGTTACCCCCAAAAATATGACTTTCTGAATTATATTTGCACCAAAATATATTTTGGTATATAATATTACAATAGGAAACATGAGAAAACATAATCTTTATTGATCATTCTAAGTAGGCCCTACTATAATGTCAATTTGAATGACTTTCATATTTGCTGACGCCTGTCTTTTTTGGGGTGACCGGTCTCATATATATGTTTATGATACTCAGTTTAATAAAAGATTGTGCTCCAATGTATTACAAACATTGCATTTATAGGTATATATATATATATATATAGAGAGAGAGAGAGATTTGCTTAATCCTAGAATAGGGGGAAACGTTAGCGAAACATATCTACTGTAAGGAGGAATGAGAAAGACATGCCATGGCGAGATAGTGCGGTGGTATATGCAATCTGGATTATATATACTAGATATCATGGTTGAACCTATAGAGCTAAATTAATGCCAGATAGAATAAACGTAAAGGTGTAAATAACATGTGATGCACCATGGCAGATCGGGTATTATGTCGCACTTTTGAGATAAGAGAGGTTTTCTTCCAAAATATATCACAAGTTACATGGAATATGGCATACGCTGTTAAAAAACTTAAATAACTTAGAATATTAATACTTCGTGATTTTGGTATATAAATAAAGCTGCTGTTCTCCTCTTTGGTTTTACACCAATATCTCAACATGACACAGGGCTGACATAATACCCGATATGCCACGGTGCATCACATGGTGCATCACATATATTAAACGTAAATATGTGTTGTCCGTGCCAAAAGAAATTATGTGTGTTGCACAGTAATCTCGATCTGCAACAATAATAATCAAATAAATGACGTTGCAGTTGTGATCAAACCTAAATGAAGGTTGAAATTTATTCACGTTTGCCGTGTTAGAGAGAACATGTTCCACAAAATAAGACTTTCAAAGTAAGGTTGGTTTAATTTGGTCACCATTTTGGAAATAAGTGGTGGGATAACGAGGGAGATTAAACCTTTGGTACCTGGTAGAAAGATATAGTGTTTGATACTTTCTTCAGGTGCAACACACTGTTTCTACGACCCTGGTATATGTGTATATAATATATGTATGTGACCCATCACCCCCAAAAGTAGGCATTTGTCAGCAAATGTGAGTCTTTAAAATTGACAATAAAGTGAAATAATCTTTTTAAATAAAAAAATAAAAAATTGACATTTCTATTACTATGAAATCTAAAGCAGATGATCAACCTTTAGGGTGAAACACAAGTTAATTTTGTATACAAAACTCTTTTTTTCCCCCATTTTTATCCACTTTTTACTGATCAAACAGCACATGTTAAAGTAACTATCATTTTATATTTTTTTGTCAGATTTAGAAAAGTTGTGTAGTAAATGAAATCTAAATGTATACCCTTCAATGACATACTTTAATAATAGTCACTTTTATTTTTGGTGAGAAGTGCCTACATTAGAGGTAATGGGTCACATAATTATGTAGGACACATCTTATCAATATCAGAAAATATTGTGTTACTGAAAAGTTCAATAGTGGTTATAAAGTGAACATTTTGTAATAGTGTCAAAAAAGAATCAGATTTTTCATTAATGTGTTTATTTTTTGTTCTTTAAGTTTGAACCTGTTTTTTTTTTAAATTTTATTTCAACATTTCATGTCAGGGTAACTTATTTAGCTATTGGCTAATCTTCCAGAAGGCCCTGTGATGCAATGAACGGACAAGGTGATACAAGGGGATAGAGGGGAAAACCGGAGTGCCTGGAGTAAAACCTCTAGTTGTAGACATGGCCATACCATTTGCACGTCCAACCGGGAATCGAACCCCGGTCGCAGTGGTGCAAGACATTTTTAGAGTGACGTTTCTAATTTTTGCTAACCCACCGTAGGAACACCGTACCCACATTATTTGTAGGCCATTGTAATCCAGTGTATCTACTGAAAATAGCATCAACTCAATTTACGACTGTCTGCCAATATCGCTTGTTTTCTGTTTGGTAGGATGGGTCACATATATATTTGTAGGTGTCCATATACTTGTATAGATATTTCTGTATAATATGTAATTATTGACACTATAGTATTGTTTCCTGTGCAACGCATTGTCAATAATTATTAATTTGTACTATTTGACTGTTGCGTGTATCACAATTTTTTGTAGCACAGTGTTGGTGTTAGTGACTTTTAGTGCACATATTGCAGATAGTGTTACAGGCCTCGAACTTCATCAGTAAAAGGGCAAGGCCATTATGTGTTTTTTAGGGCTCGTCCACTGTATTTAATATGCTTCAGTTGGACATTTTGAGAGGGCACCAAGGCAAATCGCCTCGTAGCCTCCGTGAAGCGTGAGCCCTGGTGTTAATAGATATCAGTAACTATCTGGATATATAGCGTTTGACTTGTTGTAATCGTACACATTTATAGCTTATTACTTACTGGGATATATTAGAGGATGATTGGTCGCAGCCCTTAATTGTGTCATGTATCATAATACAAATTAACATATATAGGGTCATTGATTGACGTCAGGAACGGCATCCGGGTCATAAAATGCTACGTCGCACTTATAAAAGTCCTTGCATTAGTAAGGCACCGTCTAAGCCCCGTAAGGGGACTGGCAGACGTTAAGCAACTTCATAGTATAGACCTTATACACGGTCGGCCACGGTGGTGCCAAACACAAACCACCAACATGACATGTACTGTCTACAGCCAATCAGCAATGGTTATTTCCAGATTCAACGGAGGACCGTACTGTTAAATGTACTATAAATGCAGTGAAATGACGTCATGTGCAGAGAGGTCTGTATAAAGAAATACTTTGGCGTTTTTTCTGCTATTGCAGAGGACAATCTCAGAGTCATAGAATCAAATGGAAATTTGTGACCCATCACCCCTAATATAGGCAGTTGCCTCCAAAAAATAAAATGCGTTTTAAGGCATGTCGTTGATAAGCGCACATTTAGCTTTCGTTTGCTATATAATTTACCTAAATCGGACAAAAAAACTATAGAATAGTGGACATTTTAACACTTGCTTTTTGGTGCATTTTGGAGAAGAGAAAGTCGATAATAATGACGTCATAATTTGCAAAATGTGGACTTTGTATACAAAATTAATTAACAAATATGCCCTAAAATATAATTTTCTGTGTTAAATTTTCAACCAAATGTATTTTTATTGAAATATTATAGAATCACAATAACAACATGCATGCGAAAAACTGAAAATTAATATTTTGACGATTATTCCACTTATTTTTCAATTTAATGACTTTCATATTTGCTGACAAAGGCCTACATTATGGGTGTCACATGTATTAGAAGAACTGCTGTGATGATCCGTATATAGTATGCACACAGCAGCCTACCAATAGATGTCTGTTATGGTAGAATTTGTCTTTAGAATTGGTTGAAATATGTACATGTCCGATGCAGGGCTCGAAATAAGAATCGAAAGGGGCATTGAAGGCCGAAATGGCCAGATTACCAGGGCAGACAGTTGTAACCATGAATGGGGCACCTCATAGCACAGAAAGTCACTGCATGATTTGGCCTTTGGTGAACAATTATTTTGGAGGGCGTCAAGGTCAAAGTGAAGGGCACGGAGGCCATGGCCTTCGGTGCCTCCGGTTATATCGAGCACTGCTGATGTAAAGAAAATAATTGCCAATTGGTATAATGTAATTTATATCATTGTTGATATCATCCATTGGGGATGACAATTTTATTGATATCTTTAATTTCTCAGTAGCATATATATGAAGAGTTTTATCCCAATATGTGATAAACATCATTTTAAAATTTGAGTTTGCGTCACCAGTAGCCTAAATACCACAGAGGTATGCAAACGTTATCTTAAAACCATTTGCTTACAAAACCATATATAACTCATTCTAAGACCCTTAAAAATAAATACATGTCTTTTGTTCAAAATACGGTATCCACCACGCGTACTCAGTGATACGTGTACCTAGTAATTACACAAATGTCTATCGCCAAACGGCTAAAATCGATATATAGCGTTTTGCGATGAAGTTTGGTTTATAAGTATGTTGTCAGAAGGAGAAATATTGCATTATTGATTAAGCCACCTTTTACCTAGCCACCTAAATTCTATATTATTGCTATAATTTATAATGATCTGTTCAGCTCAATAATTGTAGAGAGCAAGCTTGCGATGTAATCAGGGCTCGAAATTAGCATCTAACGGGGTCCCCAGGTGTTTGACCGGGTTTTCATTTTTTTATATTTGGCAAATAAAACAAGACTCCTTGAAATACTTTGTGTCACTTGCGTTGGATACAGTTTTGTGCGCAGGTTTTATTTACATGTGTTTAATAGCATACACAATGTAGCCTACATACATTATATAATACTCTTGCTTTAGATCCAAGCATACAGGTATTGGTCATGATAGAAATATCAGCTTAGCTGAAATTTAGAATGCGCCATGACAGTTCAACACATATTTATAGTAATTTGATATTTAAACATATGTGTTGCACCGTGGCAGATCGGGGATTATGTCGGCCCGTGGTCATGTTGAGATATTGGTGTAAAAAGAAAGAGGAGACCAGTAGCTTTATTTTGATACCCAAATCAACATAATATTAGTTTTATAAGTTATTTCTTATTTAAATTGATTTGGTCATATTCCATTGGACTTGTGATCTAATTTGGAGGAAAACCTCCCCCATCTCAAAATGGAGAATGCCGAAATAATACCCGATCTGCCATGGTGCATCACATATATCATGTGCAAGTAATCATTGTATTGTATAATTTCACCCAATATATTTGCATATGTATGTTTGAAATAGTTGGGGCATATGACCCGCATTTAGAAATGTAGGCAGTTGATGTTGGTGTTCAATTTTAAGATGAGCCTTTAAGTAGAACTATTAGTCAATCATTTGTAAATAACATTATAGATTATTGTGTGGATTTTTCAAGTGAGTGTAAAGCTGTGCATAAATTTACAGATACAATGTTACTATGGGTATATAGCTTTGGATTTGTGATCGGAAGGTCACAGGTTTGGATCCGGGGGAATTGATGATGACTGTATGATAGAGGCTCTTACTGGTATGTCAGCTATGATGTAGTATAACTACTTAGTAATAATATAATGCAGTTTAGATACAAACTGTCATTGATTTGAATACAACATATATGAGGTTCAATTTGTATGGTGATAAATATATAAGTGTATTCTTTGAACTACAACTACTTCAAGGAAGAAATTTCTGTAATGACAAAACTCAAACATATTTGTGAATATTAATATACATAATATAAAATATATATGTGTCACACCATGGCAAAACCAGTATTATGTTGGCAATTTTTGTTTTGAGATAAATGCATATTTAATCAAATTTATGTCAATTTTGTTCAAAATATTATTTTTCATATTTAACCATTTACTCCCCAATGCATTAATTATCATGAATCAGGTTGTTGAAAAAATGGCCGAATTTGGGTTAAATTGAATTTGTAAAAAAATCAGATAAATTAGTGTAATGTAATAGGGTAATGTAATCAAAATATTACATTGATGTGCATAAATCTGCCTACATTAATTACAAAAAGGTAATTCTGTATCAATAATAATTCCATAATATACATTATTATTCAAGTTGAAAATGTATGACCATTATATTTGCAATTATCATTTAAGAATTTAAAACCATTGGACAACATTATTGAATGTAACTTTGAACCATAAAATGTAAACATGCTTTCTGGTCATTGTCATTTATTAAATTTTACATGAAAATTTACACTTTCGATTCCAATTTTAAGCACCTTCCAAATACCATAATTTGTTTGTTTTTCTCCAAATACCATATTTTTTTTTAAGCATTTCATCTTAGGGTAACTTCCTTAGCCATTGGTTAATCTTCCAGAAGGCCCTATGACGCAACGAACGGACAAGGAGATAGAGGGGAAAATTGGGGTGCCCGGAGTAAACCTCTAGTTGTAGACATGGCCATCCGATTTTCACATCCGACCAGGAATCGAGCCCCGGTCGCAATGGTACAAGAGCGTAGCGCTTATCACTATGCCACGGCCTACTCCTTGGTATCAAAATAAAGCTAATGAATCCCTCTTTAATATACCATTAAAATCACAATATCGTCGGTGGCCAACATAATAACTGAATTGCCATGGTGTGTCACATATGTATACATATATAGAATATATATAGATATATATTGTGAAATAATCTGCGGATGAAATTTCCGCTATAATTTGTGTATTGCCTATGTTTGAAATTACATCGCTGGGCCCTAAGCAGAAATAATTGTATTATGTTATAAATATTTATTTTTAAAGAGGTCCATAAGTTCGTTTAGATATTTTTTTGAATAACATTATGAAGTTTATTAGAATGCTTATTGTTTTCATTCCTTTGCTTCACTTTATATTAAACTTGTTGAATAACAAATCAAAAATACAGTTGTATGTTTTTCATTCAATATATGTGTTACTTGTTATTTAAAAGCTTCGCAGCTAACAATTGTGTCTAATTGTGTCTAAATAACATTATGTTTACGTTTAAAATGTTAGAAAAGGTTGTTCAGAAACACCAACTGTAGACTCTCTGCCTTTGTAATAATATGCAATAATATTTTAAATAATCTACACCAGATGAATATTCAAGAGTGGTTTGAAATTGTCGATCACCTTTGGTATGTTGTTGATCACTGGTCTGGGAAGTGTGAAGGGGAAACCACATTATCGTCCGTCGATATTGTGTATATCTATGAGGGTTTAGATGCAATGTCATGTCATATTTTGAAATAAGTTACATTTATAATGAGGTATGTAGGCCTACCAATATGTAAAAATTACATGGTTTTCTAAGATATTGGGGAATTGATTATGCCTATTATTTATTTTTCGGGGACGGTCCGGTCCAGCCGGGTATTTTTTTAAGCTGTCTGTGATTTTTTATATTGTATGCTGTTTGAAAACTGTATTTTTTTTGGGGGGGGGAGGATCAGGCGCAGTCGGGATTTTTTACAATCGAGATTTTTTAAACTGTTGAGATATTTTTTAATTATCGGGGCATTATTTTAAACTTTATCGATTTTTTAAACTTTCTGGGAATTATTTTATTTGTTGCGGATTGTTTAAACTACCAGGGAATTGTTTAAACTGTGGTCATGATGGGGCTGTTTTTTAAACAGTCGGGGAAATTGTATTGCAAGATCTACCCAATTAATTATTTTCAACTATGCACAGGCTTGTGTAATTTAACACAATATTATGTATGCCCAAACTTGAACATGAATATATTAATACTGTTGGATATTATACCAATGATATTTTCGATTTATCGTATCACACACGGGATGACTATATTAATGACCAATGTACATATTTCGTCTGACTATTAAAGACTTGCGCAGCAGCTATACCTTTCAGCTAAGACATAATATACTGTACATTATAACAATTATAGATACAAAATGAAGATGTTTATTTCATGCATTTATTTCTGGAAAGCTTAATTTTATTTTTTTTAAATATTTTCCATTCATATTTTATTTCAACTTTCAATGATAAAACAAATAAGAAGTTAGGCGCAGCTAACTGGAAAAAAGTAAATTACCAAAATAATAAGAAGTCGAGGTCAATCTGTATGTGAAATGAAAGTATATATAAAGTTAAAAATCAAACTAAGTTACTTAATCAATTTATATAGTTCAGGCATCAATATAGTTGAGGCACTGTTTGTTTAAGAGCTAGTCGAATGTAAATAACACACTGAATCAATGTAAAATGCACGTGAAAAATATGGTTTATTTAGAAATCTATGCGTTCTACATCGAGAATAAATGAAGCAGAAATAGAGCATTATGAGAACATAATTATGCTCTATGGTCTCATCAGAAATAAAACAGAAAGTACAATTGGGAGAATCGATTTTTTCATGGGATAAAGTAAGCTATTGGTGCCTAGGATACGATGAATAAATCTGAATTGAACATAAGGAATCATGGCATCAAGTACTGTATGGAAAGGTGGCAGAAAAATACGGCCCCAGTCATTATTATTGATATCAC
>JAODAI010241395.1:0-10292 GCA_027575025.1 Scotoplanes globosa | reverse complement strand
CCCCGGGTCTCAGACATGGAAGGACTCAAAACTTGGTATGTATATATAATTATGTTATGAACAATAGGGAGCCAATAAATTATTAATTATCGGATTATTTGTGTAATTCATTAAAAGGGAATACGCAACAACAACAAAAAATGTTACCTCAAATCCGACTTAAATTAATAGTTACTGTAATTCCAGTATAACATAATGAAAAGACACATGGAGAGTAACAATTAAATGAGGAATGCACGCATTTGTGGACTGGTATATGGAAAAATGGTGTATTATGATGTTTTAATAATTTCTTATGTATTTCATTTCATCTTAAGATTTTCAGTATTTTATATATATATTGTATTGTTTTATATTTTTGTATTTTTTATAATCTACATTGTTTCAAGATGAAAAGACTGTGTCTGATAATAAATTCATATTTACACAATAAATGATATGCCAATGAATGCACACATCACGGTGATACAACACCTAAAATCTGAGTCACATGCTTTTTGTGAACAAACATATATGCAACAATTGCACATTTTTAAAACATACCATTTTAAAATGCGTATGACACATACAAGCAAATGTTCGATGTGGAAGGCTATGTGTCAAAATATACGCAAGACATGACAGAAAAGGTCATAGAAGAAAATAATTACAGTATATGTCAAGAGGTTACGATTCAATCATTAATAATGTCAATAGGGCACGGCGGAGTCATACTTTGTGTATAGAGAGCATGTAATTCGTGCGAAATCTGAACTGCGAACGCAGACCGCGTAAATGGAGCCCATAGGATTTTTAGACACAAAACATTAGGCTCTTTTTCCTAGCATATTTGAATAAAATTCATCTTTATCGATCAGCTAAAACACAATTTGGTAACAAGTTCAGCTTTGTTCGAAACCATGGTTCCAATAAATGCATGTCCATAAACCGACTCAATATTTTGAATGCAAATTTCTTTAATTAAATTAGCAGAGTTATTTGCAACAAATATCCCCCACATGTCCTTCATATTAAAGAGTAAATTGTATAATACGAATTGCTGTACATCGCTTCATCTATATTATTTGGGGGGGAGGGGGTGGGGGGTTACGAAAAATATGCTCAAGTGGGGCGCCCCTTCTCCATGATCCTCCCTTTCAACGCGCTCTTGTTCACTATGTCGGTATAGTCTACATAGAATCTATATCATTTGACAATTTAACTTACTTCAGGGAATCATGTTGTTTTGTTGTTGTTGTTTTTTGTTTTTGTGGAGTGGATCCACCGGTGCGAGACGGGTGGCATTGTAATTAGGGCTAAGAGAGTGTGGTATTTTTTAGGCTGTGTCTATATATAATACTAGTATATTATGTATTATGTCATATAGCAAATTATTTTTTAAATAAGTGACCAATTTACCTGGAAATATCTTATGAATCCAGGCTTTGAAGCTTAAATATTTGATATTGGGTTTTAATATATGATATTGATCCCTATTTCACCCGTTAACAACTATCACCTTTTAATTTTAAAAACCCACGCGAGCATTATATTTGCATGTTAAGATCATTGAAATTGCTGTCGTCCCCTTGGGTATATAACAACTTATCTAATAGCTTACATCTTCTTTCGAACTCGACTTGATGATAACGCGTACGCTATATGTACCTTCCCATCAGTTGCTGCATAATGGCTCCGTAGATCATGACATGTAACTAGCTATCTCCCTGGGTAGAGCAAAGCTCCAATCGACATTTCTACGTCTCAGCCGACGTCAATTGTAACGGCAATTGGCGTGATTTACTATCTGTTTTATGACTTAATCTGGCAAGAATTTCCCGGTGATATGTCGTGACGGTTAAACCAGAGAGTTGTTAAACCATGCATATGGCTGGAATAGCAACGTCAATTCCAAATAGCTGGATGGCACGGGAAGCCGCTTCATGTTATATTGCGCGCGATGGGCAGTGTTGGTGGCAATTAGCCTCTATGGAGTAACACTGTATTGATGAACACGTGTAGTGTCATGTACTATATACTGGCTATAGAACCAAGTCCACGGAACACCTACCCAGACCTCGTCAAGTTGACCACCATACCCTGAGTCAACGTGCTAAATATCCCCTTCAAATCTTATCATTCCTGGATTTAGGCTATCTTTGTTATTTGACCACAATTTCCCGGTAAAATTTAACCAGAGTGTTTGGAGTGATTATGATATTAATAAATTGTACCTTATTAATTGTTGATATTTATTTATTGAGATCCGCTTACTAATCAGTGACATAATAAGAATAATATTGAGCTTAGAAGGGGTACTTAATTTTACGACGCTCATCCCATGCACTGAGGTGGAAGAAGCCTTAGGCGTTTAAATTATAACTTCACCACTGATCATCCAATCATGAATTGGAAGTTATATTTTTGTTTTTAAATTGAGGAAGTCGTTCGCTTGGAAAAAACGTGATACATATGGGAATATGGGCCCCGACCCGCAATTCGAATAATGCAGATATCCCATTTGCTGGGCTTCTGGTGTTCTGTGATTATAGTACCGGATATCCTTGTGATCGCAAGGTCATGATAATACAGAGTGATGATGATTATGTTCCAGTTGCTCTAGCTGGTATATCAAAGGCTTTGTGCATGTGTACTCCCACTACAGATATACCTTCGAATTATGTAGGCTATATATGCAACGGCATATATACACCATCGTGCCAATAACTCCTGTAATCGTACAATAACAGTATGTATATACGTGTGTCCATAAATTAAAGACATCAGTGTCAATAAATTACCTAGATTAACATCATCTATATTTATATAATTTGATGCCGCTGATATCAGAATAGGACTTGATATAATACTATTTTTCAATAAATTATGCTACCAACATCTTTAGTAGAATCTGCCTTATCCGAGTTCGGGCAAAACTTTCTCCTTTTTACCAGAAATTATACACAGTTTGTCAAGAGTCACAATTTAACCCTAACTTACCCGGGCGACTTTGATCTCTGTGTGTCCGGGGGGGGGGGCACTTCGTCCTCCCTAAGATCTCAGCCATGTATTGTCCGAATGATCTGAAATATGGCATGCCTATAGAAAAATGTGTTATGAATAACATGGGACCAAAACAAATCTTAATTATGTTAATTTGTGTTAATTATACCCTAATTACAAGGAAATATGTAAATTTCAGATTTAAAAAATACACCGAAATCACCTCAAATTTGACTTGAAATATAATATAAGTTCATTATAAACTAATAGAAAGATATATGGAAGGCAATACCTATGTTAGCAATGCATTTGGACACAAGTATATGCGAAAAAGTGGTTTGTTATGACATTTGAGTAATTTCTTATGTATTTCATTGTTTTTTTATGATTATCCGTATTTTCTATGTATTCTATTGTTTTTATGCCTTATGTATTACATTGTTTTATTTTTTATGTATTTTTTGTTTGAGATGAAATGGGGTATATTTGGCAACCAGTTTATACTCACAAAATTAATTACCTGCCAATATATTTACAAACAACAGTGTTATAGCACCTACAATCTATGTTCACAATGCTTAAGTGTACAAACATATGCAATAATTTTCAAAACATACCTTTTTAAAACATATTGTGACATCAACAGGAGGGGCCTACATGATCGGGGATAGTGCCAAAATGTGCGCAAGACAGGAGATAAAAAAGTCATATGCAAACAAAATATATCGTCCGAGCGGATGCGATTCAATAGTAAAAAATGTCTAGGGGGATAAGTTAGGGTTAAAGTCCAGTATATAGTATCCTCGTATCCACTTTCATAATATATGTTAATTTAATCAATATTGTCAAACATGAACATGGTATCGTATTCCTATACACAATGTAACGTCCGAATATACAGTAAATGTCCAATTAATGTTATTATGTCCACTTAATGTATTTTTGTGATAATGTAATAATGTACCACACATCTCTCTCTCTACATCATGAATCCCTAAAGAGGGGTGATGAAGAAAATACTAACTGGTTGATGCATCATTGGCCAAAGCTCTCCACCTCCCTCTATTCGTAGCCAATCTCCATCACCTCCATCCGGCGATTCGTCCTAAATCCCTCTACATACAGTCCTTCCATCTCAAACGAGGTCTACCCCTTCTACCGACCTCTATATGTGCCACACTCTTTACCCATCACTATATTACCCTCCTCAGTTGAATCTATAATACCCATACCATTACTCTTCCAACCCCCTGCATGAATAATATATATCCCCTGGTATAAACATCCTCACTCTATCCCACTTCCATTTTATTTCATGTACACAACGAATCTCCAATCTCCGACTATCCATCATCTCCACCACTTCTAAACTTCCCTCCCATAGTATCTACCTTGAGACTACCTAGCCGGACTTCACATCGAGGCTGGTGCCGGTGGATCAATTCCCCAGTATTTCGACAAGTTGTCGCCGCTGCTCGGACAGGCGGCGCATCGAGTACCCCAGACGCGGCAGCCAAATCGCGATCATAAAAGTGTTGAACAAATAACCACAATAGCGCTGTCCTGGCTAACCTATGTGCGGTTCTAAATTGGAGTTTTTCTTCTCCTAGAAGAGCAACCACCGATACCAGTAAACGATCATTGTGCCACAGAAGAGGGGCGCCCTATGCTAGATAGTATTTCGATGAATAACTGTTACGAGCCCAACCCACAAGGTATATATCTAATTAATATCAACTAAAACAAAGGTCCAGTTAATAATGTTAGTGCACACTGTAAACTTTATGTATACGCTAATTTTATTTTAGCATATTTTATTGTTTAAAATAATATTTGAGTCACCTGCCTACTCAATCTTGAGAGGTGACGATCATGGAGAAGTACGTAACTATATGTGTATGCTGTGTATCATTTAAACGTCGACACCCATCCAACCGATGACGTGTCGTTTCTCTTAACCCAACCGTGATTCTAGGTTCCTATCAAAGCATTTAAAGGGTTCCCGTTTTACACTGAATTGTTTTTGATGGATGTTTGAATAATGGGTTTACATGAGACTGTGGTGCGGAGTGTATGTGTATGATGTCACGAATAACCATGGAACGCCAATTTTTGCGACACGTATATTTGCTTGCTGTTTGGAGCCGTACTAATATTCTGGGCTTCAATGGTTACACAAATGCCACGTATAATACACAATGTAATTACAGTCTACGAAATGACTTACTAAAGTAAAATATAATATCTTTTGTATTTTGTTTTATCTTTAGTTCTTAACAGTGATGATTCTAGGCAAGAATGTGAGACCACGACTTATTTGTGGGCTCATTTGTAACTCACACTGTGATTTGACATCACGGTGAGCTCGCAGTAATATCATTATCATGTGTTGTCACTGTGACATCATTGTGTAATTATAGATTGGCATCACGGTGACTTCACATTTTATATCATATTGACATCATAGTGAGCTCCCGTGAGTTCAGTTCTTAACCGGGGATACACTCATCTAGAACATGCCGGGATACAGATAACCTTATCACGAAATGAACACTGCCTGATCTTAGTAGATAATAGAGAACGCCCTTTTACAACTGTTGGATTGCCAACGATGAACTTACCACCTTCATTTGCGACCACCTGTTTACAAATGACTAAGTTAGTTAGATGTGCATGTATTATGATGTGTACGGCAGCCATATGTTCAATTATTAGGTAAACCAAATTTATCGTTTATAAACCAAGTTTATCAACCGATAAACGAAGGTTCTTGATCGATAATTAAAGTTTTTCATCGACAACCAACTTTATCGATCGATAAACATGGCTTATCGTCCAAAAACTTTGATTATCAACCGATATTCTTGGTTTTTCGATATCTGCTAATTGGTTTATATAATTATTTAACATTTAACTTGCCATATATGTGCGCATATGTATTTTTAAACACCCCACCTCCGCAGCCAGTCTGGTTTGAATCAATCAGTCGGTGGAGATCACTATAAACCAATCTGGATCTAGACAATTTGTGATACGACTGAAGTGTGGGTTCACTTGATAAGGAATTAACAAACTGATTTACGAGCTGCACTATTTTGCGCACAGCAAAAATATTTGCAACAATTCAACACTTAATTTTAAAAGTAGCAGTCAATGTAACCATTGGGATGTATAAATATTGTGCAAAGGTGACTTGTAAAGTAGAGCGGAAAGTCAATATTTCCAGTCCCAGTGGAGGGATATGTTTCTAGAAACACGTTTCGACCATTGACGTCATTTAAAGGTTAAACCCTCCCCGGGCCCGAAGGCCCATTTAATATATTACAGTACGTTAAAAGGGTACCATATTCCAATATTATGTAATCTCCACAAAAAGTTACATTAAAGTCTAGTTTACAGTGTCCTCATTTCCACGTTATTACTTTATGTTAATTTAATCAATATTGTCAAACATGAACACGGTATCGTATTTATATACACAATGTAACATCCGAATATACAGTAAATGTCAAATTAATGTTACTATGTCCACTTAATGTATTTTTTGTGATAATGTAATAATGTACCGCACATCTCTCTCCCTCTCTACCTTATGAATCCCCAAAGAGGGGTGCTGAAGAAAATACTAACTGGTTGATGCGTCATTGGCCAAAGCTCTCCACCACCCGGTCTCTATTCGTAGCCATGAACCGCCAATCTCCATCACCTCCATCCGACGATTTCTCCTAAATCCTATACACACAGTCCTTCCATCTCAAGCGAGGTCTACCCCTTCTACCGACCTGAACATGTGACATCTCCATTTTGGGGAGTCCATCCAGATCCTTAGCCACTCTACCTCCTAATATCTACTCCCTCTTCCTTTATGTCTCATGCCATCTTAAAGACAGATTTCTTCTCTCATCACCATTTAGTTGCTTATAAATGTTATCTTCCATTATCGCATCTTGCCTTTTCTACGGCCCTTCTACCTTCCCTCTTTCTGTTCATAAAGGTGACGTGAGACTAACTTCGGTTGTATCTCCTATATCTGGCCTCTTCTAATTACTTCGAAGCCTCCCTCTTCTCACTCACCGCCCTCTTCATATCCTTTGTCCACCACATCTGGCTTTTCTTCCACGAACCCTCCTTCTTGCCTGAGGTCCTTCCACAAAGTTCCTCTGCCCCACACAAAAAAGCAAACCTAGATATCTACCACTCTTCCTCTACCCTACCTACCTGTTCGTGTAGCTCAGCAAAGCTATGCGTCTCCCTGTCCTTATACACTTCAGCCACCTTCCCTTTGCATAACCACCATTGAATCATTTTTTGTCCAACTTCCCTCACTATATTACGCTTCTATAACCGCAAAACAAAACGAGAGGTTTATTCTGCGTGGTAACAGTTTTTAACTCTCCACAATTTCTCCCTCCTAACTACCAACAAGTCCACCTCCGTCTTGTGCAACCCACTCCTATACGAGATTTTGTGACTTGCTCTCTTTTTGAAGAAAGAACCGGCCACCGCCATGCCATTGCAGAGGCATAACTCTATCAACTCCAAAATTCCTACACACTACTCTTCACCAACTTGAACCCATGTGACTCCAACATGGGCACTAAAGTCCTCCGCTACGTACAACATGAAACGCCCTCTTCATGATGAGTCATCCTCTCCAGCGCATCCCTAAAGGCAATCTTATCGGCTTCCACCCTCCCTGTTTGGGGGACATATACAGACATAATACCCACAAGTTGATTACTAAGTATAACCCACATCATAATAACTATCCCTTCCCACCTCTTTACCCACCATTATCTTACCCTCCCCTGCTGAAACTATGATACCCAAGCCATTACTCTTCCCACCCCTTGCATGAAACAATTTATACCCCCTGGTAACATCCTCGCTCTATCCCCCTTCTACTTCGTCTCCTGAAAACAAAGAATCTCAAACCTCCGTCTATCCATCATCTGCACCACTTATAAACGCTTCTCTCCCATAGTACCTACTTTGAGACTACCTAGCCGGACTTCACGATCACATCGATGCTGATGCCGGTGGATCAATCCCCCATTATCTCGATAACCCTAACCCTAACCCTAACCCTCGCCGCTGCCCGGACAGGCGGCGCGTCGTGTACCCCGAACGCGGCAACTACATTAAGACTACCTAGCCGGACTTCATATCGAGGCTGATGCCGGTGGATCAATCCCACAATGTTTCGATAAGTTCTCGCCGCTGTGCGGACAGGCGGTGCGTCGGGTACCCCAGACGCGGCAGCCAAATCGCGATCATAAAGGTGTGGAACAAATAACCACAATAGCGCTGTCCTGGCTGACCTATGTGCGGTTCTAAATTGGAGTTTTCCTTCTCCTAGATGAGCTACTACAGACACAAGCACGCGAACAGAATGAATCGGAAGATATGATAAAGATTCCGGCGAATAACGGTAACGAGCCCAACCCACAAGGTATCTATCTAATATCAACTAAAACAAAGATCCAATTAATGATGTTAGTGCACACTGTAAACTTTACGTATACGCTAATTTTATTTTAGCATATTTTATTGTTTAAAATAATATTTGAGTTACCTGCCTACTCACGTCCGTCGGATGGGGACGTATAAATGTCGGTCCCGGGACAGGATTCTCGTAACTGTCCCGTTATTATCTGGCCACTTGTCGTAAAGAGTAGGGCTTTAGCCCGGTGGTTATCCATGACTAGATGGCCCTGATGGAGCCTTTACCTTACCTTTCCCGGTCCCTTCCTCCTCGTCTTGTCCTGCGGGACAGCAGTGCATCTAAAAAAATATTTATTTTGCCTTGAACAACATTTAGTTTTCAAGTCCTGGAGGAGCCCCTTGTGGAGCTCGAGCAGGTTTATCGACTACATAAACTGCCTACTCAATCTTGAGAGGTGGCAATCATGGAGAAGTGCGTAATTATGTGTATGGTGTGTATCATTTAAACGTGGACACCCATCCAACCGAGGACGTGGTCGTTTCTCTTAACCCTACCGTGATTCTAGATTCCTATCAAAGCACTTAAAGGGTCCCCGTTTTACACTTAATTGCTTTTGATGGATGTTGGAATAATGGGATTACCTAAGACTGTGGTGCGGAGTATGTGTGTATGGTGTCACGAATAACCATGGAACGCCAATTCATCCGACATGTCTATTTGCTTGATGTTTGGAGCCGTACTGATATTCTGGACTTCAATGGTTACACAAATGTCACGTATAATGCACAATGTAATTACAGTCTACGAAATGACTTACTAAAGTCCCCCGCTACGTACAACATGAAACGCCCTCTACGTGACCCATCATCCTCTCCAGCGCATCCCTAAAGGCAATCTTATCGGCTTCCATCCTCTCTGTTTGTGGACATATACAGCCGACATAATACCCACAAGTTAATTACTAAACATAACCCACATCATAATAATTATACCTTCCCACCTTTTTACCCACTACTATCTTACCCTCCCATGCTGAAACAATAATACCCCCATTACTCTTCCCACCCCCTGCATGAAAGTATGATACGCCCATTACTCTTCCCACCCACCCCTGCATAGAACAATGTATACCCCTGGTAGCCTCCTCACTCTATCCCCCTTCCACTTCGTCTCCTGTACACAAATAATCTCCAATCTCCGTCTATCCATCATCTCCACCACTTCTAAACACTTCCCTCACACAGTACCTACATTAAGACTACCTAGCCGGACTTCACATCGAGGCTGATGCCGGTATATCAATCCCCGAGTATTTCAATAAGTTCTCGCCGCTGCCCGGACAGGCGGCGCGTCGTATACCCCGAACGTGGCAGTCAAATTGCGATGGTGAATTAGTGTCACCATAAAAGTGTGGAACAAATAACCACAATAGCGCTGTCCTGGCTGACCTATGTGCGGCTCTAAATCGTAGTTTTCCTTCTCCTAGATGACCCATCACACGAGGCTAAAAAGGATTCATCGAAACAAAAAAGCGACACACCTAACTCAAAACCTGACTCAGGACAGCACGACTCTCTCCTACGTAAAGGGAATATCAACGGTAAGGAGCCCCACCACAATGTTTCTATGTAAAATCAACTAAAACAAAGGTCCAGTTAATGATGTTAGTGCACATTGTAAACTTTATGTATACACTAATTTTATTTTAGCATATTTTATTGTTTAAAATAATATTTGAGTCACCTGCCTACTCAATCTTGAGAGGTGGCGATCATGGAGAAGTGCGTAAATCAGAACCTGCAAACTATAGGCCGATCTCACTCACTTGTTTATGCTGCAAGATGCTGGAACACATAGTCCTGAG
>JAODAI010241285.1:0-10292 GCA_027575025.1 Scotoplanes globosa | reverse complement strand
TGTACGTTGACAGTACTGTATGAACCAAACCATAGATGTTATAATAATAATTTCAGCCTAAAATTTAGGCATATTACCAAAAATCATCTCTGAGCAGGGGGATCCGTACCCCGAACCACCTGTCCGCACCTAGCGATCCGATATGTTTTGCATAATTAACCATTCACATAGCTAAACTAAAATGCAAAAATGTGGGCGCAAGTTGAAAGCACAAGCAGTAACTGTGAGTGCCAGACAATGGGAAACCGGGTGGGATTGTGTGTAGGGGTCCTACCCAGGACATTTTTTAAGTGGTGGGCTAAAATTAATTTTCCTGGCACGAACAGTGTGTAGCAAAAAATAATAATACCGATATAGGCATATGGAAGTCATATTTAAATCACCACTGAATGACGGGCAGGGGTGGTCCGGACACCCCCCCAACCCTTGGATCCGCGCCTGTAAACACCCATACAAAACAATGGAACAAAACAGTGAATCCCAGGTGTATTTTTTACTACGATGTAGCTGCCACCAACTACATATTTCCAATACACTGCGACAGTGCGAGTGCCTGTGGAGTGTGGTCTATCTAACTGAAGGCTAAGCCCGGACTAGGCTAGTCAAGGCTAGCCTAACGTTAGGCATAGGCCTACCGTTATTAATATTGCGGCTAGGCCTAGGCTAGCCTAACGTTTTACTCAATACTCGTTTAACCAGTCGGCATTGAACTTTGCAAATGCAAATTGAAAATGCAGTTTTGACTTATTTGCCGACTTTAAAACAATATAATATTAGTTATTACATATTACCTGCAAGATGTCACAGTATTTCGGCAAGTCCCACTCGGTAAGTGTTTCTGTCGTACGAAATCATCCATCGACGGGCAATTGGATTGTACAGTAATTTGCAAGTATACTAGTACTAGCGAATGGTCATTTCGGGAGGAACTCTGTTTCGGGAACTGTGTTGAACGTATAGGAATTCCAAAAGTGTGCTACAGATTAAGTACACGAAACACGGTACGTGTAGTATACTAGTAATTGACGTATGTCAATGCACAGTGTGCCAACATAATAAAAATTGATCTACAATTTGAGAAAACTTTATACAACGTCACGAAAATTAAATAGCCAATCACAGCCTCGCCTTTATTCCCAATAGGATAGGGTTCAGATCATTTCAGGACAATTCCAAACCCATTATAATCAATACAATATCTGAAACTGGAATACTCTTTGAATCTGAAGATTCAACGGTTCAGATCCATGCAAATACGTCTGAAACGGAGATCGCTTCAGATTCTGACTAGTTATTTTTTAGAGTGTAGTTCCTGTCTTTCCAAGTTAATTGTCATCCTCCAAGCAATTGCACTACAGGTATCTGCGGGATTTCAGATAATAATATGTATGAACCACTCTGGAGTACAGTAAACTGTTGTATTATATAGTTGTACATCTTCAATATTCAGCCGCATGTATAAGTAACACAAATTACAGACGAAATCACCAGTACTTCTTTAAATGTTCTGGTTAATTATCTTCCAAATCGGTGTTAGTACAGTATGTGGGCTTATATTTAATCATCCACTTTACATTCGTGAACTGATTCATCATTTTAAACTATCTCGCAACTTGCGCTGTTTCTGTAAATATCAAAATAGTAGAGTCACTTGTACATATTTTGCATTTACAGTTACTATGCTTTGGAGAAATTACCGATAGTGACAAATCATGTCGTATATTTATCCGGTTTACAAAGTATCTTAAGACTCACCTTTTCACACGTTATTATGATTGATATATTTTGAATTGTTATTGTTACATTGTTACACATCGATATTTCATTGCAAAGTGCTTTGAGGTACACCCCTTTGGTTATATGCAGGAAAGCAATATATAAATTAACATTATTATTAATATTATTTAGTTTTATACTTGACATTTGTATGTGAATAGTATAGCTTATCACGTTCTTCAAACAGCTAAAATCGGGTGTATACCCATACTGTCATATATAGTAACATTAGTCACATATAATATGTATGTAATAAGTATACAAAGGGCAGTGATAAAATATAATAGATTGGACGTGTAGTCGGTTGCATACCAAATAATATAATGCCCTAATTGATGATTATATAACAGACACTGCAGTGACTTGTGCAATGAGCATAAAGCTGCATACCTTGTATTGCTAAGTAGGTGCACTAATATATCGTAGATGCACATGACCATCATATTTCCCTTCTACGCTCAACGCCATAATCAAATGGATTAATTATTCCAAAAAAAATAAGTATGATATTCATTAGGAATACATATCTGGTACTTTGCCAGAATTAGTGTAATTAGCAATAACATAAACATATTTACAATATACTGATAACACCCCGAAACATACTTTGCTTCATAAATTAAGCGATTCGATGACCTAGAAACACGAGCACAGCTGCGAAGAATACGCATAGTTATAATGTTATCAGGGAGTGATTTATTTTGATCCATAATTGGGAATATCTGGAAGATAATCATTTTGAACTATAGCTGGTTCCTCCTCTAGAATGATAGTATTTACCCAATGGATAACTAACGACATGTTCAGAGACACCCCATATTTTGTTTTTTTCTGACAATCAGGTTCAACCTGTTCATCAACATCGTAACGAATACGAATTTGGTATATGTGTTTTCTCACTAGTCTATCATCATTCAATGTGATTATAAACAACTTGCTACTATATTTTTAATGTATTAACCCAGGTAACAATTGTGGACCCTGCAAATAATTTATAATGAAAACTGTATTTCCGAAAGAAATGTCGCGCTCCCTGGAAAGATTATCACGGGATGCATTTTGCGGTATGTGTTTGGTCAATACATGGTTACTAATATTAGGGTGTACCGAACTGTGTTGAGTATGTAACTTACGATCAAACATCATGAATGATAGTATAATTATGATGATCATTATAGTTAAATAAGAACCTCGACAATCGTATCTGAATGGTACCACCGGTCATCTTTTTGATGTCATTTTTAAGGTATACGCACTGTCCTCTCTGCCTGACCATTGGAAGCAGGTTAAAATGGTGCACTTGTGAAATGTGTTATTGAATTATGTTTTGTGAATTATTCAAAAGCGGCACTACTGAAGGTAGCACCATTGTCAGCTAAAATTGTTTCGGGTAATCCGAATATTGTGAGCTTTGTCCTTAATATATGTTGTGATTGTTGACGTCACTTCCACTCTTAACCACTTATTATGAGCACCAACAATTATAAAAAGATACCCATAAATGAACCCGTAAAACCAATATGAATGCATGACACTGGTTTACCAGGCGACTTCCACATGGTTAACGATGGTTAACGGTGCCTCTAATTCATAATAACTTGACATGAGTTACACATTTCAACTCAATTTTGAATATATTTTCTATATTAACCAGCAAACATAGGATCTACTAATATCTTTCATAGTTGTTACGCCTAGGTGATTTGATTAATTTACCCATACCCTTAGGTGGGATTACAAGTATTGCCCCCATATAATACAACCGTCTTGGATACTTAATTCATCCTTACGTGAAACATAACTTTTGAATTATTTTATAAATTAAACGAACCCGTTAGGATACTATGTCTAACATGATATAAGAGTGGATCTCTTTCAGTCCAAGCTTTAATTTCCTTATATTTCACCCGTGATTGGCTACTGCCAATGCATCCCATAAGCAACACTTTTCACGGCGTAGGGTGATTACATATAATTAGGGGTATGCAACTCAAGGCTTCGGCACAACAAAATGCCCTCCGATAATTTTATTTCATAATCATAAGCATCTAAAGTTAATGCCCACTTTTGAATACGCCCCGATGCCATTGGTGTGGATCTTGATTATAAACCAACTGGTCGGTATTATGTCAGTCTATGGTCCGCAAACTGGCAGAGGGGAAGTAGATAATATAGCCTTTAGGGATGCGCTTGAGAGGATGATGGGTCAAGTGGGCGGTCATTTTTTTTTTTGGGGGGGGGAACCCGGTATTATGTTCGAACATTGTTCAACATATCAGCATACGTTTAGTAGCCATTGTGTTATATTGGCAGGGAACCCGGGTGGTATAAAATACAGATCAAAGAGAGTATTTTAATTAAGGATTTTTTTTTAGTTGTGTTTTGCATTTCTAATTAGTTGGTGCTTTATGGGCACTGTACCGTGGCGTTTTTGATTTTGTTGTTAGAGTAATATTTAGATTGTATAAAATTATTGCATTCAGCATTATTTCCTGATGATGAGACTGCGATAGTCTCGAAATATAGCAGTATGATTAATTCAAAGGTATTCGCTTCTTTCACCTTTATACTATTAGTATGGACCACATCAATCTTTATATATATATATATATTTGAAGTAAATAATCAAATGATTTAGAGCACATGTTCGGTAAATTAAATGAAGGAAAATAAATCTTTATACGAACATTATTCAGTTAAAAACTGATACTGCAAAATATATCAGCACACCGGGATTCGAACCTGGGACCTCTGCTTACATGGCAGCGCTCCAACCAACTGGGCTATGAGCTGAACTGATCTTTTCAAGTCAAATCACAAGTGATAAGATACATATATACTTATATATACTTATATATATATGTATGCAGGAAAGGTGAAAGCCGTAACGAGCGAAACGTCTAGATATTAAGTAATTTACTGATTGAATAAGTTACCTATATTTCAGACCGAGTAATATTACAATATTTTCTAGGGTAATTACTAGTCCATTGTCAGTCGATGTCTGTAACTCCCCACACAATCGATCAATCCTGGCCACACCAATGCACATTCCATGTACGTTTACGGTTACTTTGCGAATAGTTCTCAGGTAATCCCGACTATTACTGATTCTATGGTACATAATATATAATATATGCAGTACAATATATAGCCCATGGTAACTATGTATAACCTGTACTGCATGTATTTCTTAATTGTATTTATATAGAAAACAGCACATGCAACAGACCAGAGCATGTTCCCCAAGTATTCCAATCAATTGACACAACCAACGCAATTCCTTCCAGTATCAGTGAAACTCGTTTCTATCAGGAGGGCGTAGAAGTTACATCTCGATGTAGCAATCCTAGTAGACTGATACTAAGAGGAGATATATACCGAAATTGTATTGGAGGGGAATGGACGGGTACAGCACCGTATTGTGGTATGTCATCACGCAAATGAATATTTTAACACACCTACTTATTATATATCAACAATTACATAAACATAAGTATTTCAAGGGGCGCCAAATGTTTTTGTGATTGGTTAATTCACTTTCACGTTGAATGTTCTGATTGATCAATTTGCATTTGTAATAACGATTTATTAACGATTAATGACGGCAGAATATTGAATGTTCTGGTTGGTCAAATTGTATTTGTAGTATACGATTTACCAACGATTAATGACTTCAGAATGTTAGATGATCTGATTGGTCGAATTCCAGAAAACGATTTACCAAAGATAATGGTATATATTGATGATGTCATACAAATGTTATAACACAAATTAGTAGCATTATTGACAAGACTACGCCCCTATAATATAGCAAAATAATATATATTTTGACAGGTCAAAGTCCAGAAATTACATTACCCGGGCCCGTGTTTATTTATCGCAAGATTTTAAGTATACATGTTATTGTGATTATTGTGTTAAATATAATACTTTGTGTTTTCATTTTTACACATTAAGTCTATTATGGTATATGTGGTATGTTCCGTTGAAGTACATACAATTTAGGATTTCAATACTTCTCATGGATCGTAGGAAACGGTATTCGCTGGACATTATGATTATGTAAGCCTGTAATCCTTCCGACTGGAGAAAATATGACAATAATAATAGGCCTCTAGATTTCAAGAAAATATATACATTTGAAGTCAGCTATTACATGTATTCACTATTATAGGCATATACGTCAGTATCGTATATGTATGGTTTTAACACCCTGTGACAGGGACAAGCAAGGTTTTCAAGCCTAGGCATATTTATTTATGTCGTGGCTGTGAGCGCCTATAAGCGCCATCAGCGGTTGGCGCGCATGCAAGAACATTTGAATTTCAATTACAGCCTATTACGGGACTATACTCCAAAAGTATTATATTTCTCCTGGTCCCACTCCATTATGTACAACATATATATGTGTATCATAATATGTACTACTTAATAATATACCAGTAAATGTATATTCAATATAAATGTTGGCCATAATAATTTGTATAAGGAGAAAATAAATAAACAAACAAACAAACAAAAAATTGTAGGAAAGGGAACTTTCTAGATAAAAAGACTGGTTATGATTTTGTTTTCACACCGCAAATAAATTAAATAGTTAAAACACAGTACTTTACTAATTATTTGCAATTACAGTAATCTTTATATCAGTAGAGGCCCAAAAGAGCGCCTCTTTTATTTTATAGATCTAGAGGGAGACCACCTCCTGTGTATATGACATCTATTCCACTGCTAAAAACCTATTTATTTAAGGGTACGGTTGAGCCAATTGTTTATCTGATGTTAAATGCAGCATCTCCAATATTTGTTTCACACCGAGGATAACGTATTTGGTCCAATAGTGTTTCTAATCAGGAGCCGTTGACGCGTCGTTGCTGGACATATTGTATTTAAATGACTGCGTGTCATTGTTGTATCTGTGTTAGAACCCAAATCTCGAAAGTGTGAAATTCGAGTCCGTAAGTTAGTCTACAATAATTTGCATTATATTTGTAGGCTATTGATGACTATATTCACTAGTACGTTTATAATGCATGTATGTTGTAATTGTACTATATATGTAGTGCAACGTAATATAGTATTATTATATATATTATATGGATCTATATATTTGTATATTTTCTCCTTTTACTTCTTTTTTTCAGTTCATTCTGATATACGGATATCAGTGCAAAACACCAATATGAAGGAAATCGCGGCAAATGGAACATATGTTGTTTATCATCAACGACTCCACAGTATTGTAATTGCTTGTAAAGGATTCATGCAACGACCTAGCGCTCTCACATTCAATCAAAATGTTGTGCAGTACCACTCATCTACTCAAATGTATATGAAGTATAGTTTAATCGCAAGTGAAGACAATAGCGGAGAATATGGATGTCGTTCTACGTCAGGAAACCATCAGCATTCCATTCATATACTAATTAAAGGTATTTTTTCTATTCACTGACAATTAACTTCTCACATAGCCTATCTGACAATTTGTCAAGCATAGGCTACATTATTTATAGGGCTGTAATATTGGTCCAAGTTAAACTTTCACTTTACTTTCGTGTAATCACCGTTTGAGTCAAGTTAGTAGCCGTTCGTTCACAAATATAATTGAGGCAGTCTTCTGGTAATGGTGGTATAACGATTATGCAAAATGGCTGCACCCAAGCATCATATACACATTAAAAAACATCCAGCACACTCATTTTAAGGAGTCCAGCTTTCCAACCATACAGCGAGTATCAAAAAGAGTCAAGTGACTTTCGAAAATAATGAAATTGACTCATAGATAGTACTCGCTGTACGGATAGACTGTTTTAACAGAATATTCTGGACTATCTGTGTATGGGGGGTATTTTAGCTATCAAAAGTTTAGTATCGGGTATGCAAAGTTAAGTGGTTAAATTGTATTTGAGAAGATCTATGACATCAATCTTTGACGATAGAAGATAAACAGTAGCTGCGGCATGAAGTTATCTTCTCAATTCATGTCAGCCATCAGACGTTCTCCTTTCCAGTTTTAATGTATAATAAGACTCTTTAGAAATTAGACTATCATGAAAAATACTTTTAAATTCCATATATTGTATACGGCTACAAATATTCCTTGGAATTAATTATCCATTTTAAGTAACACAAAAGTGGAATAGTAGAAACGTGGCAGTCACTGCAATTTAGCCAAATACTGTACGGTGTATATATTAACGAATAACTGCGAGGCTAAGAGGTAAATGCTTAATTATAATTGATATAAGATATATAGTCACCGGAAAAGAGCAGTGTAGCTATCATGAACAAAAGGGCGATTTCCACCTAGCTTGATAAAATTAAAAATAGGAGCCCTTTTATGTATTATGTGGATTACTGAAATTTAAATAATTTACAATGTACTGCGTTGTATATTTTATTTATTCGCGATTCAGAAGCATGTGACATGTGAATTATGTGAAATTAAAAAATCATAAACCATGATTTTTCTGGAGAGTGTCCTTTTCTGCAATCTGGGGGGTATTTGAAATGCAAAATGTCCTCCTATGCCTGCCAAACGCTGGTTGGTGGCGCTTCTTTAAGATAGACAACTTGAAAAGAATAGATATCCCCATTTACACAGTGCTTTTCGCTCTGGTGAAGTCAAATACCATATCTATACATCGGTGGCATATAGGCATATAATAGTAAATATATATTTTCTAGAATCTAGATGAATCATTATCACATTTTCTCGGGTTGGAAATAGTATGCCGAATGTCCAGAGAGAGCCTTTTCCTGAGATCTGAGAGGTATTTAATATACAGAAGTTTCTGGCAGAAATATGCTACGCGCCAACCGTTGGTGGCGCTCCGCTTAGATGGCTATAAAAACGGCACCAATGTACCAGCGCCCTTCTACACCTTACTTGCTTCCTGAAAAAAACTTCACCCAACTAATGTATGATACCAGGTAAATTGGTATTAAGATTCAATATATCTTTGATTTTAAGACCATGTATCATTTAAACTCGGTAGTCCCCGATATACTTGTAATGACCGGACTAAGTAGTTAATTTATAATGATACAACTGACACGGTATATTTTCACTTCCAATTGCCATTGCGCTATAAGGGTTATCCTGGGCCAGAAGGGTAATAAGACAATTGGCTATAGTACGATACTATAGGAGAACAAGATCCGATGGGTGGGGTCATTCTGGTGAGAATGCATAAAAATCATGTATTTAATTATAAACGCGTTTGACATTAATATTGTAATTAAATAATTTGGGAATATCTTTATAATTATCATATATGAATGTGTGCATATGACTTAGACTTAACATCTTAACGACTTACTTAAGAGGGGGTGAAGTGGTTTAGGGCCGATTTTTTAACCCAAATATCTCATCATTATGGTTGGCCCTGGATTTTTATACTGCTATATAGTATACAATGTGAGGAATATAAAAAATGTTATAGTATAGTTGCTATAGTAACCAGCAGAGACATGTGATTAGATAAACACGGGACGGACATAACTAGAGATACGTTCAGCCTACAGTTATCATCTTTCGGGGAATTGTACATGGAAATATTGCGCACAAAACCATGAAACCGGATTTTTTTAATTGGTTGCTATGGCAACCATGATCCAGCCAATGGGGAAATTTGTGTCTTTAGTTAAAAAAGTATATATATACTAAATAAAACTTTCCATGGTTATGTGTGGACTGGCATGTAAAATAACTCCAGAAAATTTCACGTTGATACCATGCAGTTTGCATTGTTGAGATATGTCTGTCCCCCGCACCACTACTTTGGGTTTTCGAGATATTGAGAAAAGTGCGTTCAAAGTTGGCCGTACTTTTTCAAAATTAATGTCAATCCATTTGCTATCATTATTCAATTAAATCACTTTGAAGTTGTTGATATTGTTTTTAGAAAATGAAGTTGATGTCCTAATATTGCTTTTGTAATATTAATTCACCCATAAACAACTGGAAATGACTTCGGGGAAAGTATTTCCATATCTACAACACAGAGCCTAACCATGTAGCCTAGCACTTCTACACACTACAGCTTAGGCTGTATTTTTAGACGGGTCAAACATAAGATTTCCATTGTATTATGTAAGCAGTATAAGCCAATACAAGGTTAAGCATGCACATAGTTTACAGTGCAGCATATATTGCAGCACAATTTATCATGTTATACAACATAATCCATGCCCAATTCCCTAACCTTGATTTATCAATACTTATTGGTATACTTTTGTCCTTAATTTTATATTTTGCGTTTTCACTTACTAAGTTCACTTATTTTCAATTATTTATTAAGAAATTAAGTTATTACCATATTTAGTATACCTAAAGTATCTAATTAGTAATTTGCATTGGTTTCTGAGGCTATTTGGTGCTTCTATAGCCAAATTCCGGAATGATGTACTTCCGTTTTGGACATGGTATTTTAAGAGTTCAATTGAATGGGTTTGTGAATTGTGGAGGGATTATTTTATCAACCAAAAATATATTGTCCTGCTAAGGTATA
>JAODAI010241174.1:0-10292 GCA_027575025.1 Scotoplanes globosa | reverse complement strand
AGAAAGTAGTTTTTAATCAAATAGTGGTTTCCAACAATATGATTGGCCAATGTATGAAAATCTGCCAAAACCCTCCTTGGAAAAAAATCGCTAACGGGACGCTGTTCCATCGCAGGTAGCGCCCCAGCAAAGCTGGTACTCATTTCTCCAGTCTGAGTGAAGCTGAGGTAAGAGATAAAGTGTTGTTGCCCAATAACACAACACAGCGCTCGGCCGGGAATCGAACCCGGAACCTCTGGCACTCCATAACCACTTAGCCATTGTGCTATGAGGCTCAGCAATAATTTACTGTCAAAATTACAGTAATATTTTGCGTACTGTAAACTGTGAGTAACAGTAAACTGTACTGTAAGATATTTACAGTAATTTTCTGAAATTAAACTGTGCTAAGTTACTATCAACATTTGAAATAGTTTTTATCAGTGTGGCAAATCTATTTCACAGATGTGATACAACTTATACAAGATTGCAGGGGAAGGCATTTACAATTACGACTCAACCAAATGCAACATATTGTTAGGTGTGTTATCAACAAATGATGTTTAAAATGTAAAATGTGTAGGTGTACAGTTTTATGCTTCGTTTGGCAATGGGATAATGTAAGGTAATATGTTGTATCCTGAAAAAGTGGTAGTATCTTAATAGTGAAAATATAATATAAATGTAAAGTTATATTTCGAAATTACCACTTTGGGCAATATCACGTGGTTTTTGCATGGTTGATATCACATGACCCGTTGTAGCTTGGAGGAATGTACAACGACAAATTGCAATGGTAATACAACTGTTGCAAGACCCATTTAACATGATATTATTTAAACTGAAATATAGATCACGCCTTTAAATATGTAAATTTAATTATAACTATAGTTACAGCAAAAAAACGGTGACATATGTCAATGACAAATGAGGCAGATATTTTGGCAGTAGATCTATTACATTCGGTTTTATATAGCAACACAGTGGCTAATGTGAAATACATTAACTACTAATCACAGTGCTGTAGTTAAATTCACTGGAGGTCGGGTCATACCGAAGACTTTAAAAATGGTACATGTTGCCTTCTCGCTTGATGTTCAGCGTATGGGATTGGAGCATGCACAACAATCCAGTGATCCTCGACTAGGACAAAAATCCAAGGACGGCGCTATTAAACCGGAAGGTTAGAAATGAGCCGTTTAACACAACTAACCAAAAGGTAATATGCCGTAAAAATACATATATTGATATCATTGTATATTTAAATATATATATACAGCACTAACCTCCATGTTTTCTGCAGCATCGTCGATTTCTTGCAAAATCCGGTGGCGGGTCGCACTCTCGTCGGATTGTGAGATAACTACGATGTCACTTCCGTTTACCGGTGCAGCAACAACTTCGTCGAGGTCGTTATCAATTTTACTCGATAATATGGTGTCACATGCGACAGATTCTGACCAGCATATTAAAACGATAAACAGGATGGCGCCTATCATGCTCGGTAGTGTAACCTTTAGACTCATATTCTGCAGACCTTCAATTCAGATGTACAGAACGAGCCACCAGCTTACCAATTTACAAGGAGGTGTATTGGATGTGATACTTTTTAAGTATATGTTGGTACGACCTGTGCCCAGGGTAAAATGGAAAACAATACCATAATATTAATTAAAACGAGTCATAATGATGAAGTCATCACTGGATAACGCAGTTGAAGTCATACGCATATAGTTCTTAGTACTTTTATGTCAACTTTATGTAAGCTCAAAAAATATTCCATAACTAGTTCCACTAATTTGACTAAGATATCGAAAACGTCTATTGATTGATTGATTAGCTTTTCTGGCCCTTTCCAACGCAGGGGAAATATGATCGACTCAAAGCCTTTGACAGTAGAATCACTGGAATACAATCATCATCACGCTGTATTCGAGCTCATGGCGTTGCGATCACATGTCAGTACAACGCTCTGTCACAACCAGTCCAGACAAAAGTGTACGTAGATGCGTGATATTATTTCACCATAATAATAAAGAAAGTTATAGTGAAATATATTATAAATAAATGCACTACAAGTTGGTTTACTGTCCAGTGACGACATCACCATTAAACTTACTTCAAGTCAATTTCCTCGAAAATGTCAACCCAAAATCAAAGTTTAAACGTTATTATCTTGAAAATACTAGAGCTTTTCAATTTTGGTTGCAACATTTGTATCTGCTCAATGAAATATCATATCATTTCGAATCTGCAGACTTTAGCTGTCCTTTAGCTATTCGTATTAAAGGGGCGTAGATAGTTGGGTCGATAATATTATAATTTAGAAAATCAACCAATTAAACAAATATTTTCGAAGTGTGATCAAGCTGATGGCGCCCCTTTAAATACTCTCGGCTCTGTATATTATCTGGACATCATAATATTATATCGAATCTCCAGACTTTAGTGATCAAATCTGATCAAACTGATCGCACCCCTTTAAATACTCTAGGCTCTGTACGTTGTCTAGACATCACAATATTGCATTATACGCCATATATTTCTGTCGAGGCATATCATATAATACCCACAAGTAAAAAGTCGCTGGTCGGCGCTGGGACTGATTTAATTTAAAAATAAGATCACCTATATACATTTGGCATTCTAATATAAATGAAAAACTAATACAATACACAGAGATGTTTGATGTGTGGAGTGACTTGACAGGGTCATTAGTTTGGATGAACAGTGTCAATACCTTTAATAAAGACCTTTCTAGGTAGGTTACTTTTGTGTGCGGGTTTAGGAGGTCCGCTGGGTGGAGGTGGGGGGGGGGGATCATATTGCGAGGACTGTGTCTTTACTGATCCTTTCTTAAAAATAGGGACACAATATGATAAAAATAAACCAATTACTCCATACCCTATATATAATGAGTATAAATTCGTAAAAATGGGTGCATAATACTCAATTTGAATTAATGCCAGTATATTGCACTACAAAAACTGTAGTGCTAAATACCTGGCGTTACCACACTCAATGAGCTGCATGGTGTGGGAAAATACACACTACAAAGTGGTTTTAAATTAACACTATGAATGGTGCTAAATTCAGCATTTACAACAAATTCGGTGTTAATTAAACACCAACTGGTGTGGGCAAATATAAACCCCAAAGAAGTGTTGAATGTAACACCGTGGGTGTTAATTACAACACAATGTTTTTTGCAGTATGTATACAAAACTAACTAAAACCAACCGTATTGTAGAACTTGATCCACCGGGCACCATTTACTATTCAATAGATTTCTAAATGGCACCCGATTTCTAAATTTGGTGAACCAGCAGGGATCAAATAAAATGGGTGGCCAGAAGAAGGTATTTTTTATAGGGATATTGGGCTAGTTGACTTTGTTGGCATTAACTGGGGGCGTATGGGAATCAATACGTTAGGACAGCCTATCTGTCACGGGGGAGGGCATTTTTTTTAAACTGGCGACGTCTCACGTTGGTGGATGAGAACGATGCAGGGGATGAGAACGATGCAGATTTAGGGGAGTCTTGGCTTTGAACACGACAACAGTGTAACCCCAATCATAATTGCAACCTGTCGTCAGCAACAAGATACCTCATTTAAGATGGCAGTATTTTGGGTGAGGAAGATTTCTGGAGGGCCGGTGGGAAGGGAGATGAGATTGCCATGGTTATAGAGACATTGAGAGATTATAGATCAATCACATATAGTTGGTGTATTCATTATCACCCCATGTCAGGGATCTACACGAGATAGAGACGGGGAAAGTTCATTACACTTTTTATAAGAAACTCGTCTATAAGAAATTACTATACTACAGGCTGAAAAAGTTAAGAAATTTTTAGTACTACACTGAGTATCATTAAGAAACGCCAGATTTGTTAGTATATACTGAAAATGGTAATAAATGTTTTGTTTTGTTGTGTAATGTGTCCAATATAACCATTATTTTGTTATATATAGTTCTAAATTAACAATAACCAGTATTTGTATAAATAATTTTAACAGGTAAATGTATTTCATAAGGTTGCCAATTGTTATACGATGCTGTTCGATAGCAAAAAATAAGAACTGCTAAGAAAGTTTTAGTAGTATTTTTTTAGTACTCCTGACCCTATTTTTTTTTATAAAAACAGAAGTGTATGTCATGTCATTATTGATTTACGACTCACACTATATATTATTTTGGGAAGTGCTTACTGGATAGACCGACCCAATTACCCTATATTTATAGTTAGGAAGCAGAAGTCACGGTTTTGATAATGTGTATAGTCTTTGGTGGGATGGGCCTATAGTGCAGACAGATGAGTGTCAAGTGAGCGTTATGCTTGTGATCGCAAGGTCATGAGTTCAAACACTGATGATTATATTTCAGTGACTCTAACTGCTATAACAAATCATTTGTGTGGCTCATATAACCTGTACTTTGAAAAGCACCATGAAACCTAATCAAGTTAACATATCCAGCCTGGCTATGCAAAATGGTTCCCATAGACAGGCAGGTGTCATCGTTTCGTTGTGTTCATTTTATGAATGTTTGTGTAGGTGTGTGGTTCTTTGTTGTGTTTTTTGCGTTGACTATGTATCCAAGTCTTTATTCTCTTATCTGTATATGGATGTTTGTACAACTTTAACTTTCTCTCTTTTCTACATGTTAATTATTTCATAATGTACAGTATTTCTTCTAACTAATGTATATCACTGTAAAAAGAACTGTTAAATCTACAACTAAATACTGTAGCTGAAACACAAAAGAAAACTCGTAATTTTTACAATTGACTGTAACTTATTACCGAATAAATTGTAAAATGATACATAATGTTGTAAAATTGACTATTTTGTTGCAAATTTTGGAATAAATCGTAATATTTACAGTTTTAAACTGAATTTCAATTTACAGTTTCGTTGTTAAATTTACAAGCTGATTGTTAAATTTACGAATTTTCTTTGGCGTTTCACCGACAGCCATTTGATTGTAAATTCAACAGTTTATTTTTTACAGTATGGGAGCCAGACTCGAAAAGCCCAGCTTATTTATGGTATCCCTCCTTTCTACCAAATAGCTATTTATATGATTACGTTACTAATGCTTGTATCAGTGTATTGTATTATATATAATTATATAGTATTTTGTTGAAAATCATTTGAATTATCTTGAAAAGAAGAAATAAAGTAGAACATTTAAACTTTATATTACCTTGTTATTTTTCAGAGGAATTTTATCTGTCAGAATACCGTGACGTAGGATACCTATTTCTTATTCAATGAGTGGCATGTGCACGGGCAGGGGTACATACAAGGGACATATCGACGAATTATTGTCTGTACACACGTGTATACGCCTGCCTAAGTTATTGGAGCACCGTTGTCGGGGGAGGGGGGGGGGAGGCGGTGTGAGTTTAACCTGCTCAATACCCAGATCTTGATTGAACTTGACAGATAGCCAACATATTGGGATATTGGGATATATATCCAGACTGCAATGGATGCCATATTTCTGGAGCGACATTTCAAGTCCAACGCACATTAAAATGACTTCCAGACAAAACAGTCTACAAAACCCACCCCCTGGAATTGAGAGGTCAGACGATGTCACGGTGTCTGATTGATTTTTACTTTCTAGGAACCTTTGAGACAGATTATAAACCGGTAGACTTTGGCCCGGAGTCAGTATAACATCGATTTGGATCTAGATCGTGATAGTATTACATTGGCATTTTGCCATTTTTAATAATAAAAATAAATAATAATAGCTTCTCGTGAACAGTATAGGTAGGCCCATAAACACTATATATCATGACCAATACCGGTACTGTGTCGGTGACGTCACTGCATGAGTTGAAATATACAGAGAGCAAATGATATCACCATTTACAACCAATACCTTCAGCAGGTGATGCTATTTTGGTGGGAATTATATATTAAATATGAATAACAGCATTTATATGAATAAATATGAATAACAGCAGGCTGGTTAATACTGTGCATGGGTTACCCAGCATATCACCTCAGTTGGAGAAGTTCATCTATGTAGGTCACATGGTACACTGCATGGCTTGCTTAGTTTATTTATTTTATCTCTATCGAATCCTTCTGGGATACGAGAGATACGTATAAATACATTTTATATCATAAATATCATTATATAATGCAATGTAAACCCATATACGATAAATTATATACCGATACGATTTGCGTAGGCCTGCTGAATAGTGAAACTTAAATAACATGTAGATTATTTTATTTTAGCGTGCGAACACAATGTTACCCATATATTTATGCACTTATGATACTTGTGGTGTACATAATACTCGGATGTCTATGCACATCAAGGACTAGCAGTATAGATTATCTGTACCAATGTTATAATTATTGCAAAATACCTGGGTCCGGCGACCATTTCGTAGGTCAACAATTATAAAGAAAATAAACCAAGACGACATTGCTATGTTCACACCAATCAGAAACACTATGTTAATGGCTATGTAGTTTAACCACCAAGCTGCATTTGTCAATGAGTGACGTCATGTGCAAAAGGTCTATGTAGCTCCAGCTGGTCACGGTCTCGAGACCAGTCTCGACACTTCTTTTTGGTGGTCTCGCGCCGGTCTCGATCTTGGATAATACATGTCTAGGTCTCGATTGAGAATGGTCTTAAGAATCGTTTTGTTATTTTTCATTGAGTTGTTACATAGCACATTTTAATCATGCATTTAAAAAAGTTTATTGTTATTTTTATTTCAACATTTCGTGTCAGGATAACTTTGTTAGCCATTCATTTAATTTAATTTAATTTATTTCTACCAATTAATATTCCACAATATATAATTATGTACAATATATTATACTAATAATTAATGGTATTGAGTTCAGTGGTTAAAACTATTTCATCATGAGAAGACCATCATAATAGGGTGTTGCATAAAACTAATAATGAATGTTATTTCGTTCAATGGTCAAAACTATTTCATCATGAGTTACAAAGATTGAATGTTCTATTCAACCCCACCCCTCCCCCCGCCTCGTCGAATAGAACATTCTATCTTTCTAACTCATGATGAAAAAGTGTTAACCATTGAACGAAATAGCGTTCATTATTAGTTTTATACAACACCCTGTTATGATGGTCTTTAAGTTTGCCTGTTTAGGTCCTGGCCTAACGTTGGGCTAGACCCTAACGTTAGATCAAGCCTAACGTTATGCCTGTATGTATACATTAAAGCACCTCATAGCCGTATAGTAAATAAATGCACGGTGATAGTAAATAAATGCTCGGTTGTGACGTCATTACTAAGCAATAGCGATTTTTTAATTGATGTCATGTGACACACGGCTGTCCAATCAAAGGTCGAGAATATACCTGGATGTTGTTAGCATAAAATATAAATAGTCGAATTCAGATATATACTTGAAGAGGTAGGGGAGACCAGAAATAAGCAGAGCTCTCATACAATAATTATATACAAACATATTTAAGAAAAAATAATAATCTCAGAATATACGTAATACAATAATATTGCATATAATAGAGTTATACTTTATAATATAAAGTTACATGATATGGGACATAGAATGTGTAGATGACGTTTCAGGGCTACTTTGAATGCATTAAGTGATTTTTAGATCTAATATTAACAGGGAGGATTGAGATAACCATGTGCGAGAATGATATGAATATAATAACTGACTACTTCTGGTATTATGCATATGAACATTAAAATTGGGAGTGAAACAAAATAAGTTAAACGAGGATGGAAGAATACCATTTCGAATTTGTAAACAAAAATACCAAGTTGTAATTTAAATAGGTGGTGAATTGGTCAAATGTTCAGCTCATTAAATAGATGATAGGCATGAGAAATGTACGAACCACTACGAATATTGCGGACAATGTGTTTTTGTAAGAGAAAAAGTGTGTCAATATGAGCATTGTAAGCCGTTTCCCAAACAAAACAGTTATAATTTAGATGTGGAAGAACGAATGCATTGTATAATGTTAAAGAGAACAGGTTTAGGTAAAAAATGTTTAATAGCGTTAATAACTCTATTAATAACTCTATAATTGGGATACAATGGTATGTTACAATACCCCAATATATTGTGACATGTATACACACGTCTTTCCAATTTCCATCATTAATAAATGGATACAATCACATATGTATTATGCATCATATGGAAACCTGAAATAGAGGGCGCTCATCGTGTGTAGTATGTAGTAATGCCTTAAACTAATGTACAATACGATTTTCGTGTTGAAGGTCGATTTAGAGGGGTGTTTCAATAATTTGTGTAACTATCCATGATGATGGTTAATTATGAACTATAGTCGTGTCGGTATGTTGTACTTGATTGTTGCGTATCATGTTAACTAAACTAATGGAACACTATAGTCATGTATGCATGGCACTTGAAATATACGTCACTGGTAAAACCTTGACTCTTCTGTAAATACATAATATCCCAAGAAACAGTGGCAAGTTTATTACTGAAGATTCCTCGATACATTGCAAGGTCACGGTCAAAATGGTAAAGCAAATAAACACTGTTATCCCATCTAGTGCACTTTCACTACATATGTTTATATCATATGGTATGGCACAGTGTCCCATGAAGTAATTAGCCAGTTCAACGAAGCTTCCTAAATTCGCACAGCGGTAAATTGACACACTGTATATACCAAACGGCACTATATCGTTTAATTATTCATATCACACTTGCATTATACAATATCGAGATAGTATGTGGTATATCAACATATCTCAAGAGAACAACGACCTCGTTGATTAATGCTTCGTCAATTCATCAAATATACTGTCATTCACAGAGAAAGGGGAGGAGCCTGAAGGAAGGGGAGGAGCGTGAGAGATGGGTAAAAGGGTGATACAGCAAGGTGAGCTTAGGATCCACGTCCCTTTGGTTTACCACTATGTCCATTCATCAATATATACATTGACGAAGCATTAATTAACGTTATTCTATTGGGATACTATGGTATACCATAGTGTCCCAATGATGTATAGCGGAAGTGTGATTATGCTATATTAATAATTAAAGGCAGTGCCCTTTGGGTTTCCATCGTGACCCTTTACCATTGTTCATATTGCATCATATATTATTAGGACATCACGGTATGTCATAAGGTGACAATGTCCCATGAAATATTGACCTGTTAATTAATGTTTTTAAAGGGACACTGTCGTCTGTATTTGAAACACTTGCATTATAAATTAGTTGGTCACTCTGGTATGTCATAATAAGCATGTTGCCTAAACTAGTCGTGGTAGTATTTGAACGCTACATAGCAGAGATCTCGATCTGGGATATATGGTTTGGACACACCAGTGTTTACGTTGTACTATTACCCTCCCCCCCACCCCCATCCGACGGGTTTTATCCCTAACTCTAGTGTGGTATTCCAGTATTCTACATGGATTTTTCTATAATTATATCATGGATATGTATACACTAGTTCGAAATTATTTTAATTAATAAAGGCCTATAGTATAGATTAAAAGCACCATGTCTATACTGGTACTATTGAAGAACAGTCTACAAAATACACGGTATTCGGCATGCGTGGTATACAGGGTTCAGGGCCCGGGTCGGGCCCTTTATTTTGTGTGGAAGTCTTCCACCGTGGGCTTAATTTAACTGGGCAACTAACACCCCTCTCTGGCAAAACATGTCGTCATCCCCTATGAGCTGGATATATGCACTCCGAAATGTGTCAAGTGAATGTTGATAGGAGGATGCTATTTACTTAACCCTAACTTAACTATGCTATTTTTGTATTCACCTCTCCGGGGAGGGGGGGGGGTATACTTCTTCCCCCTAGGATCTCGGTCATGGAATATCCGAATATCCTCAAAATTCCTGTGCCTATAGAAAATTATGTTCTACACAATATGGTGAAAACAAATCCTTTGTCTGTCAACTTTTGTAGTTATGAGCTAATTAAAAATGTAACATTATTTTTTTTAATTAATTTCGTAAAATGCCCTAAATTGTCTCAAATCAAGCTTAAAATCTAGTGTAACTTCATTATAATCTAGTATAAATATAAATGAAAGGTATGCATGCATATTATAAATCTGCTACTGATATATAAAGAAAAATGGAAATAATATGATATTTTAGTATTTTCTTATGTATTTCATTGTTTTTAATGATCTTTGGAATTGTCTTTGTATTATATTGTTTCGCGTCTTATATATATTCTATTGTTTTTTATTTTTGGAGTATTTTATTGTTTGAGGTGAAAGGATTTATAGCTGACAACAAGTTCATACTTACAC
>JAODAI010241063.1:0-10293 GCA_027575025.1 Scotoplanes globosa | reverse complement strand
CACAATTATTACCCCAGTCATTGATGAACTCGTCGAACCCACACAAGCGTGTGTACATAAGGATAGGCAGCAGCAGAACAGCGCCAGGTTGACATAGATTCACCTCGTAGGTTCCCAATTGTACACCTGGGTAAAGTGAAGCAATCAAGATAAAGTGCCTTGTACAAGGACACACGCCAAGACAATGACCAGCAGTGCTGGGAACCGAACCCGCGACATCACAGTCACGAGCCCTTGCCCTTGCAGTGCTGAGATTCGAACCAGGGACCTTACGGTCTCGAGTCCGACACCCTAACCACTGGGCTATCTCGACTTCTCTAGATAAGGCAGATTCGGTTCATTGACCAATCACACCGATGGAAGTCGGCCACACCCACAAATGTTGTTATGCACTTTTTGTTATATTTTGTTAAATTTCGAATTCGGATTCTTTAAGTCCCTGCATAAGAGGACAACAATTGTCTTTACTCCTGACCCTATGACCCTGTCTTCTAATCGATTTGATATTTAGAAAATTCTGGACTGGTCACTGCACTCTATTTCGTGAGCCTTCCTTATCTATAATATTAACAAAAATAGGCTCCCGTGATCGACCCCCTCGGGTTTGTTCCAGGTGCCTTCCTTTTTATCCGAGAACTACAATGGTTTTAGAAGACTCCAAATTTAATATATTTTTTTTTAATTGAATGACCACCGACGCGAAGTTGCATGTGGACAGTTCAGTAAATTCGGGCGTACATATCACACAGTTTGATGATCTAGCCGTCTCCTAGTGACAATAATATTGGAGATATGTTTTTATTTGTGGTTCATGGAGCATCTATCGTGTTATATTTATTTGTGAAGTTTCAGTTCTTGTTGAACTGAAAAAACACCCTGTGACGGAAGTATGCCGAGGAAGTCAATTTCGGAAATTACTTTTTCGTCTGAAATTTTCGATAACTTTGGAATGGAATACAATTAAGAACTAACATGCCATTGAAGAAGAAAACTCTTATCTACGCATACTTATCAGTAACATATAGTTGATATCTTCATCATTTCCGTATGCCATCGTCAGAATGGCCGATTTGACGGACATACAGTTTTTGTTAACGGATGTACTTGTGTGAATTTGTTATATATACGTTCGTCACAAAATGAAGGCGACCGCCATTGCGCATGGGGGATACATTTGTCACTGATATCCAGCCAGAAGTTACAATTGCTATATCATCTTTAAATATAAACGCATTTGAAGTCAGATTCAGTAACAGTTTTCCAGGACTGTTGTCTACAAATGTGGCTATATTTAGGCATTTTTGGCCTGGAAATTATGGAATTTGAGCCAATTTCTTTATTTTTTTATTGTGGGCAATATACACCTTGCAACCTTTATAAAACAATGTAGTCCGAATCATTCCATTAAATATACAATCAATCAACTCTGCATAAAAAGAATATTCTGGTCAAGATTTTTTTTGTGTTTTTTCAAAATTTACGGGATTGCAGCCCACGTAATGTACAAGCCTTTCCTCGTCCTATTTCAATGGTCCAATAACACGGTATAATAAATAACATTACAAAATCAGAACCTTGGGCAGAGTACTGGCAGGAACGGGATATATCCCGATGCTGACACATTAAAAAGTCCCTGTTGAGGGATTTCTGACCGCACACTAATAATAAACAGTGACCTCGCCTTGGTCGCTGACTCTTGCATTAACTGTACCGCTATTTGGGCAAAATTAATGCAAACCACATCAAACTAGACCTAAATTCTCTGAATAATATAACTACAACATCAACAGCCCCCGGAAAGTGAGTATATTTTATTTTAATATTGTGTCCCAAACTGTCCACTATGTCTTCCAAACCGCAGACATAAGTGTAGGAAGTCCCTGGTGACTTGATAGGTTGCTGGAGTGATATGGCACTCGGTCCATGGGAGAATATTTCTAATGATGTGGGGCATGGATACCACCCTGATGAACAGAGCTAATCAATATCTAGCGTTTTTACATTGTCAGGCTTGCCTGACCAAATGAAATTAAAAATAGTCTTCTCAACCTCTAAGCTAACCAGCTAGAGTATCAGCCTGGTTTTGGAAGAACTACAAATAGGTATAAACCGGTTGAGAAAGCGACCGAGTTTTAACGATATAAATATTGCCACTAGGAGTGATATCTCCTATCTGAAGGATCAATGTATTAAGCGATTGAAATGTCTAGTGGAAAAAGTACTTAAGGACCATTTTGAACGTAATGAGATTTATTGGTTAATCAACGGTCTACTGTGATGTTATCGCATAACATCACTAAGGGGGATACCACAGTGAGGTAATACACTTAAGTACTTTTTAACTAGACGCGACAATTCTTCAGCTGTGATAGTTTTGGCATGACAAATTTTCAGATTAAATAAATTGAAGGCTGTATGATATGACTCACGAATGAGCCAATTAGAACAATTTTGATTTAGACATATTTAATTTCATAACACTGGCTCTTCTAAAGTCGCCAAGTACCTCTAGGGTACTCTAAGTCTGAAGATAATTAGACTCAGTACCAGAATAAAAGAGTATCATTGGCATATTGCAGAAGCTTCACCTCTTTATTATGAACGTTTAATATTTTTTAAAGAAGAAGTACAACTTACCATAATACCAAGAGAGCAGCTAGGGACCGTTGCGAGGGCTGTAGAAAAAGCTATGTGTGATATGATAACATTATTAAGCAGCTGAATGGTGATGAGGTAAGGAAACTTATCTTTAAGATGGTACGGTACAGGATGGAATAGTGCGTATAGGCATATTAGTATAAGTATCCGGACGGGAGGTTGGTAATGACAAGGATGAGGTAATTACTGTGTGGGATAATTACTTCAGGGAGCTGTATAATCAGGGAGGAGATGCCGACCTGGATTTACCTATCGCAATGAGGGGTGAGAGTGTGGTGGATGAGATCTCGGGTTTAGAAGTGGATTGGGCTCTGAGACTGATGAAGAGAGATAAGGCTGCGGTTTTGAACGAAACGAGGGTGGAAAAGTTTGTACTTACAGGGGATGTGGGAGTAAAGTGGTTAGGAAGATTGCTCAACGTGTTTTTGAGGGAGGTAAATATTCGAAGGGTATGGTAGACTGTCCTGATTGTGACTATTTGGAAGCAAAGGGGAACAGGTTTCAAGCTTCTGGAAAGGATTGTGAATATAATAATTAGACTACGGAGTTGAAACGGAGATTGGGGACGAACAAGCAGGGGTTTCGAAGTCCCCAAGTCCACATATTTTCATTATGGTAATGGAAGTGTTTAGCGGGAAAGTCAGTACAAATAATGTATTAACGAAGATTTTATATGCTGACGATATTGCAGTATAGTTATGGATAATAAGCAGAAGTTGCAGGAGGTTCTCGTAGTATGGAAGGATTTGTTTGAGATATGTGGCTTACGTATAAGCGTGGATAAAACGGGGTTTGTATCAGTGGGCATGCATCAACTAGAGTTTGGGCATAACAGAAGTATTAAACAGAGGGATAGTTTTGTTTATCTGGGGGTGATTTCTGGAGATGGGCGGTCGGATTGGGAGGTACGTAAAATGATTCAGTCGGGGCTCTGGCCTGAATAAATGTAGAGGGTGTTAAGTCAGATATACATTATTACAAAAGTATTGGGTACACGTGTTATGCCAGCATGTATCATTACGGGTTTGAGACAGTGGATTTGTCTGGTACTCAGCAACAGCGATTCCAAGTGTGCGAACATAATTCAATGAGAAGGATCGCGAGGTTTAAGCGGGTGGATAATTAATAGTCGGGTGAGATTGGGAGTCTTAAATAGAACGTGATAAAGTGGCTCGTGAGGTGTCATGTTGAACGTATGAGAGGAGGGCGACTTCTGAAATGTCGATGTCGCCCTTGGATGTTGGTAGACGGGGTGGGGAGAGACCTCGTTTGAGATGGAAGGACTGTGTTTACATGGATGTTAGGAGGGCTGGTGGGTATGGTGATTTTAGGATGATGGCTATTGATGGAAGGAGATAGAGAGCTTTGACCAATGATGTGGCTGCAAGTTAATATTTTCTTCCTCACCCCTTGTTAGGAATGCACGAGGTAAATAGAGAGAGAGATATATCACGCAGTCAATCATCACTAATTCAACATTGAGTATTATTGTACTTAAAATAACTCAAAATAAAATAGCGCCACAAATCTTCACTGGTACAATGCATCAACTGAAAGACAAAATATCAATCAGGTCGCCTTTATTAAAGTAAAGTCCACTGAATGAAAAACGATATAGCGCCGCCCTTAATAGTATCGTATGTGTGCCTATATTTCCCGTGGCATCTTTTCGTTCAGATAATTAGTATAGTCAACGGCAACATAATAAGTGGTCATCTTCTACGGATGGATCGCCGTATCGCATTCACATAGTTCCCGCCATAATAGGCCCGGAAATCTGGTTACCACGGTAACGACTAACGTATGTGTATTAGCTGTTTTCATAATGAAAACATGGCATAGCGACCGGGAGGAGCTATAATTGTTCACACAGCCGCCGGAGAACACGCGAATTTTCCAGTCGTACATAAATAGTATAGGCAAGTTTCATAAGAAATTAACACACATTCGACTATATTATTAAAGTCAGAAGACGTCTTGAAGTAAAATACAACAGCTAAAGCTAGACACCGTATAGCATATAGCGCCAGTTATCGGTGAAATACTATTTTGTACGGCATGCTACACAGCTGTATATAATATGTCAATCGCAATGTGAACAAAGTTTTATTTCATCATTTCTGGAATGTACGTCGCTGCAGATTATGTTGGGATTTTATAAATTTGCATAATATTATCCTTGGAAAGGGAACTTAATCGTGTACCAGCAGTAACAGTACAATCACCATCGGTACAGAGAAGTCGGGGAGTGTATTCGTGGTATTTACGCTGGGTACGTATAATTATGTAACCAGTTTAATTAGGCCTATAGCTATCATTCACATTGACCGATGTGATCAACGGTGTAAATTGATATAGAAACATCTTATTTTGTATTAGAATAATGGATGTGTCAGCATCACGAAACTTTACACTGTCCACAATCAGTATATTTATACTATACAAAAATGCATATAATATATGTATATGCATACTATAATCTAAACATGTGTATTTATATTTATATTACATGTTATATGTATGCTATATAATTATGTTATATAAGTATAGGCCCTAGCTACATGTGACAAATAAGCCTATATACCGTAATACGATTACTGACTTAAGTCGTTTATGCGTTTTGAATGAGTACATTTATTAGTAGAAAAGCATATGCATATAGTAAATGTAATAAACAGCATGCCATGTAATAACAACCATAACTAACAACGTTTCTTCAACTTAAAAATAATAATAATTAATGTTATGAAAATAAAAGTTATGTTACCTAACCAGAAATGCCCATAAAATAATGTTATATAACGAATCCCTTTCTTTACCCAATTTTAGGCTCAACCAATCCTCTGGATTTTTTTAATGAAGTATATTTTGGGGGTTTAAGACAATACCACCCAGAGACCCTTCCCCGAAATAAGTTCTTCCATCAATTGTCTTCAAACAAGTGTCCCCGATCCGAGTATATTATCCATGAAAAATATGACCACTCGTTCAAATTGCCTGCCTACTGTTCTGGCCCGGTGGAACTTACAAGGAATTATCCATGGGCATATCCAGTCGAGGGTATTTTTCATGGGAAGTTTAGTTTGTTCTTGGAAATTTGTTCGGGGGAATATTTTTGGCTATGTATAACAAAAATCACTGGGCATAATATCTGGGTCTGGATAAATACTGTGCAACCACGATTCTCCTGCACAGGAAACGTAGGTGCTATAGAAAGATATATATATTTTATTGACAATACGTACAAAATCACAATTGATTTATATGTCTTACATGAACAATATTTAAGATAACTTAATATTATTAATATCTAGTCATTTCTTTTTTAGCCCCAAACTTGTATGTATATAGTTGCCTAGATATTTTTGTTCTATCAGTTAAATGGATATTTGATATTATTTCTATGAATTGACTAGTTGTATCTATGTTATGTAAATTATTTATTATAATGTTACCTCATGCATTTAATAAAATTAAACGTTCGTTATCATATTAATGACAATGCATAATAAAATGTTCTTCATCTTCCATTTGCTCACAATTACAATTTAAACACAGTATCTGATCTCCATGTAACTTCGGATGCTCATGCCGTGCCCTTTCAATTATTAAATCATGGAGCTAAATCTAAATTTTGATAGAAATCTTATTTGTGAATTATTTATCTTGAACGTCAGATAATTTTCGGTTGTAATTCTAATTGAACTTTCTATACGTCCGTAGTTTGGAAAATTGCGTTATATGATGTATATCAGCCATACCATTTTGCTCATACATAGTTTGTGGTCTTGTTCTTAAAATATTAATTTATACCTAGCGCTTTTGAGGTGTGACTTTTAGTCCTATGCATCATTATTATTATCATTGTTACTACGCCGATATCCTGGGTAACCCAGTTTTCGTCCAAATCAACATTTCTTAAGATATCATGAACAATACTACACCAATTAATTTGTCTTAGATTCATTAATCACATCAATGGATTGTATTTTTTTTAATACATGCGTATCTGGAAACTGCGCTAGTCTTTGCCAATATTGTATCACTTTTATTGTTTTTCTAATAACAAGTGCATGGTAAGCTACCGGTATCTGCACAAATCGCATGATTACATGTGTGAACACCTACACCTAGTGTATATTTTAAACATGCCAGATGTACATTGTCTAAGATGTCACACTGCTTACATGGACCCCAAATTTCTGAACCATACTCTAATATTTGTAAAATTTGTGAATCAAATATTTTCAATGCTAAACCAAATGGCAAGTATAACCAAAGTTTTCTTTTGTATCAGCTTTTAATTAATTTATTTTTCTTTTAGCTTGATTTGAAAATGGGGATATACTGCTTGGAAATGATTTTGTGGAATAGATACCATTGGTATTCCAACATATTTATATTCATGAACGATATCAATTTTGTTATTATTGAAATAAAATCATATTCCTCACAGTTTTTACGATGTTACCATATACCATGTCTTTGTGGTTTTTGTCAAGTTAACTATCATATGTAATTGTTTTCAATATGTAAACAGCCCATTCAAATGTTTTTGTAAACCTTCTGCAATATCTGAACACAAAATTAAATCATCAGCAAAAACAATGTAGCATAATAAGCCCCTATCTATATGTATCCCCCTGTAATGATCAAAAAATGATTTTATATCAGATAGAAATTTTGTGAATAAGTGAGGACTCGTCATACCACCTTGTTGCACCCCATATTCACTGTCGGTATAATCACTTAGTTGGCCTTACCATTTGACTTTACATTTAGCCTTACTATACTGTACATACTAACCAATATATTCAGTAACTTTCCTTTAATACCTCTTTTCCAAAGTTTAAAATATAATGCATATCTATCAATATAGTCAAAAGCCTTATAGAAGTATACATAACAAACATAAAGTGGTTTGTTAAGATATTTCTGCTTAGATATTAATGCATTTAATATAAAAAACATTGTCATCTATTCTGCAATTATTCCTAAACCAAATCCCAATGAATCATCCAGATCTAATATAATATTTCTATATGATAATCTTTCAGCTAAAATCGATTCAAAAACTTTACCTATGCTCTTCGCTACAGTTACTTTTCTGTAGTTATCAGGATTTGAACATTTCCTTTTTGTGCATTGGGCTTATAATACCTGAAGCTCTTTCAGTAGGATAACCGCCTTGATCAAATATGTAATTAAAAATAAGATGTAATGGTGATAACATTTGACATGAAGCATGTTTAGGAAAGTCGCCACTAATATCATCGGATCCGGCAGCTTTATTATTTTTTTGATTTTGAAAGATGCCTATGAATTTCAAGTTCCGTAATTGGTCCATTGCAAATATCATAGTCTACTTCAGCATATTCCTACATTTATTAATATTGTTATCCATAATTTACCTATCAACAAATTGTATTTCATGCATAAATGGCTGATCGAAATATGAAGTCATAGGTGGAATTATCTGTTTTTTAAATGTAGTATACAAGTAACTTATATGAATGACAGTTGATTGTGATTTAGATTTAAACGATTTCCACAATTTACAGTAGTCTTTGGATTATTAGAATTTAGAGTGTCTAATTGTATTAATTTATTAGCTTCATATTGTCTTTTTTAAGCTGTCGTAGTCTTTTGTATTTTCTTTGTAATACATAATATTCTTGGTTTTGGCAACCTGTTTCTATATTATTAAATTAGACAAAATCGTTCACAATTATTTTTTGACTCTTGCACTCATTGTCAAACCATTTGTTGCATGCTGGGTAGTTTTTACTACTAGCATGTTTTTGTCAAAAAAATTATCAATAACGTGGCATAAAAATTATAATAGAGTTTACACGCACATTGTGTCATGATTAGTATGATTTCCATCAGCTACTGAAACTATTAAATCATCAAGCAGTTTTACACTTTCGGGGTGTTAAAAATATCTCAAGTATTGTTCTATAGATGTTCTGCTTTCCATTTATAATTTGCTACAACTTCTTTTGAAGTTTCACCTTTATTAGTAGGCATATATAGTGTTACTATTAATAGGCCTACTAAATTTAATTTTACAGTGGTCTGAATCGGCATGCTTTGTATGCATTTTAATGTTTCGTATGTATTTGAGAGCAAATGGCTTTGTTAGCAAATAATCAATAACGCCACATCCCTTTAGATCATAATCACAAACGAGCATGTTATTAAAGGATCGACCATTTAATATCCTAACTCCTATAGATTTACATAAATTAACAAGTTTTCTACCATATGTATTAATACTACTCTCTCTCCCCCTCTCTCTCTCTCTACATCATGCATCCCTAAAAAGGAGCGAGGAAGAAAATACTAACTGACAGCCGCACCATTGGCTAAATCCCTCCACCTCCCTCTAAATTATTAATACTATACTATCGTAACAATATCGTAAATTATCAATATTACCGAGGCTTTGAGCATCGTATTCACCAAGCATTTCGTCTTCAATGAATGTGAGATTCGGATCATTTGATGGTGTAAAGTTTTTTCCCGACAGATAATTTTCATAATCACCAACTTGAAGGAAACCATTCCTGGCAGTAAAATCTCTACACAAATATATATATCCCCTGTTCATATATTTAGCATACTCACTTTTTGGTGTCTCAAAAAAATCAGTTCCCTGTCTCATATTTGGTACATACGAAGTACCTTGTGGTATAAAATATATGCATGCAATAATTCGTTCTCTTGAAAAAACGAAATGATCCGCTAGTAGCCGTAACAAAACAAAATCTCAAATTCAGAATTAACACCCTTTGCTATCAGACTATAGAATCATGAATACATATTCCCATTTCATCTGATAATCTTTTGGCATTTCGAGAAATGTAAGTAAAGTTGTGAATGTTAATATTGAAGTTGGAACATTTCCATGTTTCTGATAAAATTACAATATTATTGTCAAGATATAATAGTTTCTGTACATCACTATCTTCTAACTTTGAATCAATGCCTTGAATATTCCAAAATGTAATATTTAACCTTTCTGGTTGTGACTTTTGCCTACATTTAAATATCCTAGCACTGTCAGATGGAAATGGGAATATTGGTACACACTGTTGTTAAATACAATTTAAAACCAAGTTACTGAGTGTAATAAGACCTCTCCGGGTCAAGTAGATGCCATCCGACATCGTCACTGATCTCCATCTGAAATCCACACTAATGCTCCGTTGGTTTGTGTTGCATCTTCCTATTGATGTATTCGTTAGTGATGCAGATGCATTGATTTAAAATATCATGTCTCATTTCCGGTAGTACGTTTATCATGAGGTTGCTCCTTGGAAACCGAGACCAGACTTCGATCATGAGCCTGTCTATGTCTCCTACTAGATATATGTGTGTGTAAGATGTGTGGTATATACAATTGTAAATGGCTAACTTTAGAGGTTTAATTGTCCCAGTGCAGGATTGAAGATGGAAACCTGCCGAGGGAGAACACGTGGTGAGCTGAGTCAGGAAGAGAGTTCCAATCGATAATGGTGCACGGATGGAGTGTGTACTTGAAGGCATTGGTTCTTGGTTGAAGTTCATTACAAATTCAGAACCTTGGGCAGAGTACTGTCAGGAACGGGATATATCCCGATGCTGACACAT
>JAODAI010241062.1:0-16024 GCA_027575025.1 Scotoplanes globosa | reverse complement strand
CTTTGGAATATATTACCAGATAGTGTCAAATCATGTGATACATTGGTCCGTTTTAAGAAGGCTCTTAAGACCCATCTGTTCACACTTCATTATGATTAATACATTTTAATTTTCATTAACACTGTTGATGTACATGTGTACATTACAAATCGCTGTGAAGCGCTTTGAGGTGTGACTTTTGGTACTATGCAGGAAAAGCGCTATATAAATCATCACTATTATTATTATTATTATTATATATTCGGAATATTTTCGCAACAATTTAAACCACTCCGAAGTTTCTTGAGTAAGATATTATTTGCTAAAAAGCTATTCTTCTCCAATGTAACTTCCCCAGTTCCCATGTTACCCGCTTGGTTTGGTATAAATACACACATGTACCCATAGCTACTAAATCCAACTATTGCTTATTTCGTGTTTTCCCAGGTATGATGACAATACGGGCTCCATGGCCGCGTAGCTATAGGTACGGATTTTCGCTTTCCCTTTTTCGGTTCTCAACCTGTGGTCTGCCTGGTGGGTGGGTGCTGCCTGGTGGGTCGGGGATGAATGCACGGCGGGGCGCGCGACAATAATGTGCCTATAATTATATATATTACATAACATGTATAAGTACTACGTATTGAAAATGTTTTTCAGACTTAGAAGAACTTATTGCAGGATCAGACTACGTCGCATATATCAAGGAGCTAGCAGGAGACGGGGAAGCACAATGTAAGACTTATTTTATTAAAACTAATATGCAGTATAATATAGATACTATTCAGTATTGGCTATGACTATATAGTATTATGCATCATGTACATTATAACGCAATCGTTGTCTGTTCTGTATTCATCGGGCTCAGTCGAAATCGACATATTGTCATGAGATTTATTATTGCCAGTATTTTTTTCAACCTTCACAACCATGGAAACATAATTCCCAAACGAAGGTCATTATAGTTATGACCTAAAAGTAAAACCCATGAGAAAATTCCGATGTAATCTCATTTAAATCCATTCAAATGTTAATGAGATGAAATGGCTTCTTATGAATGTGAATTACAAAATCCCCATCGACTATTTCCATGTAATTGTATCCCGTAAGCATCAATGAGATCACATAAGATGCAATTGGTTCCAAATGTATTTAGTAGGAACCCATGGATAATGGGCGAAATACTGTATCATATTACCCACAAAATATGTGGTTCCCATAGAAAGTAATCGGTTCCCTTATTAATGGGAATAATTGCAGATCAAATTTAGTGTAACGGAATATATAAAGTATGGTTATATGTGATATCATGTCACGATAACTTGAGATAGCTCAGTGGTTTGGTCAAGGACTATAGTCTGTGAGGTCTCGCGTCCGAATCCAAGCGCTGATGGCGGTTATATTTGGGGGGTGTCCTTGGTCAATGCAAAGTGCTTTATATTGATGGATTAACTTTTCCCAGGTGTATACATTGGTACCCACAATATGATTTGTAATTATATTATATGGCAGCTACTACGTATAATACACGGAGGCACCTACTTGTTATTATTTGGTGTCGGGAATAAACAGTTTTTATACAGCACAATTAATGTATAGGTTTTACAAGTAAAGGAAGTAGATGTTTTGTATTTGTAGCTACAACACTTTTAAATAACTTAACAGAGAGTGTAAAATCATGTGTTACATTAACACATTTTAAGAGGTCACTTAAAACTCATCTTTTCTCAATTTATTAAAATTAATTCATATTTTGCTGAACCATACTTGCATCTATGGAAAGTTTAACTATTGTAGAGCGTTTTGAGCTATAACCTTCTGGTTTTAAAAAGGGAAAGTGCTATACAAATATTTAATATGATTATTATTATAATTATTATAAAGAGGGTTAAACTCCTTTTATTTTGAATTAATAAACCTAAACTACAATTACATTTAACAATTATCAACATAAACGTTGAGATGTTCCAACACCGTTATTTTAGTCGATCCCGTCTGTAGTTCTAATAAATTATGTTGCCAAAGCAACACAAGTCATGTCAGCTCTTTTGATTTTTCTTCTTGTTGCAGTGATTTGCCTACTTTAAAAAAAACAATGTTTAGTGTGTGTAATTTCATTAATACTGAATACAAGTGACGTGGCCGAGAAGATAAGGTTGGTGGCTCTACAAACTATGTATCTCAGCAATTGGGAGATACAGGGTTCGAATCCCGGGTCGGATCTAGTAGTGTGGGATTTTCATCCGCGAACAATCACGTTTTTTCCATGCCAACGACTTTCTCATATAAAAACAAATCAAATATTTCTTCAAATTTATGAAATGGATGACCACCCGGCGTGAAGTTATAATTTAAAAGCATTTGCTTCTGCCACTTCGGTGGTGGCTTAGCGTCGTAAAATTAAATAATCCTTTCAGGTCGATTATACATTCCAAGCGAAGTACCGATCAAATTCCTTTGGAAATAGTCATTTTAATGTGTATTTACGGTCATTCAAGTACATATTCCCTACATTATTGGTATACACATATTTACAAATTGAAGTAAATTATATGTGGAAATGAGGTCGATAGGAAGGACCGGAAGCACCTTATGTGTGAAGTACAGATAATGTGTTGTGCATGCGTCACAGTGTACACTACTGGCTGTGACGTCACACTCAACTCTTTCACTTGGAGAGGATATTTCATAATTTGGAGAGGATATCCATTTTGTATTTGTAGTTTTGGATGTGCAAACAGTTGGTGAGATGATCTCATCACTGTGGTGATTGGTCAATATTCCGCGAATTTATATTCGCCGTTAAAACTTTGTATTTCGCTGCGAAATACTATGTCACGACGTATCCGGTGTGTACGTCTACATTGAATAAGCATTAACTCTATTGTTTGCGAAAGTTGGCAGCAGCTGTTCGTCGTCGCATTGCATACGGTGTGTATATACCTCAATGCGTTATTGTGAGCGCGAACTTAGTCCTGTTACATGAATTGTGTCATTCCCTAACACATTTCAAACACAGGACAGGTTTCCTAGACTATGCTGTAGTATGCCACAGTATGTACATGTATATTATCAATTATAACTATTTAGGCGTATATATTATATACTACATAATGATTGAGTGGCGGCTTCCCGCGGTCGGGCCGACGGCGGGTTTCATGATGGTGCACAGTTTCTGTCACGTCGATTCCAACGAGGAGTAATATTTGGACGCCGGGTGGAAGTCACGTCGACGAAGGGAAGTGATTAGTATATTTAGGTGTGTCGTATGAACTTTGGACAATAACTATATTTGTTCGTTTCGTGTGGACGTTGGAGAGAAGGCACCTCATCGTCGTCGTACGTATACTTGAGTGGCGGCCTTCTGCGGTCGGACCGACGGCGGGTTGGAACTTCGTCGTGGGCATTGTGATCTTATTCAGGTGTTTAAATTGTTCATGGTTTTGGTAAGGCGAATTTCAATGATATCCTTACGATGTCTGACTACTGTGCTACCAGATGTCATACATACTCTTATATTGCGTAATGAGTATTCCAGATTATATGTTAGGACTAGTATTTTTGTGACTTTGGGCGGGATTATATTATCTACTGGGTGATGGAGGCTCAGGATCATACTATGACAATAATGTCCTTGCTGATCCTTTTTTACTAAACTTGGGCAATGCACTGTATTAATTATGTTGATCATATGTGACCAACACCCGGGAAATCGGTTCTCACCCGAAAATGTTGAGTCCCGGGTATGAAAATGAGCTACCCGTTTCTCAAAAATAAATATGTTTCAATTCAAGTATTGACTTACTTTACTCCGTACGAAAATCAAATACAATAACGATTAGCTTCCGATGTATTATCCACATTTTCCAAAGAAATGAAGGAATATTTCCCCTGAAATTGGCAAAATCGATGTCCAACTTTCGCCGATTCTTTTACACAATTGCATTCTCGATCATGTTTAACTTGTCGTAGAGGCTAGGCTAGGCATATATGCCTACCACCGAGTACCACTGTGACAGCGCATGCCTAGCCATAGGCACACCCAGAGTCAACATGCCATCAATAATATATAACGCAGTTCACAATGAAATGTGAATGGTTTTGGTAAGTCAAATTTCGATGCAGTGCTGCATTGTTATTATGCGCATTTGTTTGTATCCTCGATTTTGAAAACGTTATCGAAGAAACCTCGTAATTATTCAACAAATAATTTACTTTATAAGAATCTTGGTTTGCTTAAGATTAATGATATTCATAAAAAATGTGTCAGTTCAATTATGTATACATATCATAATGGTATGTTGCCTCCTGTTATGTATACATGTTTTCTACTACAAAATAGACAAAATAATATTTCCATCCGAAATAATCAATATTTCACAACCACTAGATACAGAAAATTGTATGGTAAATGATCTTTGAATAACCATGAATGTAAGATTTGGCAAAGCTTGCCTGATAAAGCAAACAAATCCAAAACCCTATACTCTTTTGACAAAATATTGAGATTCATCTGATTACGCACTACAATTAATTCAGACTATAGTTTTACTTCTATTATTTAGTCATGTTTAAAATGATGTCTGCATGTTTTCTCAACTCTTCTTCCCCTTTTCTCTTTTCATACTTGTACACATATATTTCCTGTTTCTCTTCTCCATGTTACCTAGGTACCAGCTTCGATGAATACTATATGTTTATCTGGTGTCCATTTTATGGCTCAATGTATATATATAATATCAATTGCGAAATGCATTGTTTGATGTATCATATGTGAATGAACTTGAACTTTAATATGAATGAGTTTGTAAAGATGTTAGCTCACAAACATCGTATACCATCATTTTAGTAAAATCCCATAATAATACTTGTATGTACGTAATGTCTGCCAGATTAACGCAGGGAACCATTGTGTAATTATCATGTTGCTATAATGTTATTATTCTAGGATTCAAGTAAAACATTTAATATTAATTGTATTGCAGGTTATGATGCTTCAAGTGGAGAGAATGATGACAATAAAGCAGATGAGGGTATGTATTAGGACAGCATATCGTCTACATGGGAACACGTACACGCACATATTAGTATTGCTTTTGTGGGTTTGATCAGGAAATAATGTTGTGGTATAATATATAACCACGTTTACATTCGATGCCAAATAATTGTATTGTTAAAAATATACAATGATCCTCTTGCAGCATATAATACAGCGGCAATGTAATTTGTGCTTAATGATATTGAGCCAATACCTTCACCGAAATGAGGAATCATCACTGCATTCCACAACATGTTTTTGGAAGAAGAATACGTTTAACGTTTATCCATAATCTACTCGACACGTTTTTACAATGGTAACTTGCCACGTGGTGAATGTGGGGAAAACATTGATTTTGGTTGCAGTAACTTTAATCCATTTTCCAGTAAACGTTTATGATTTTTTTTACAGTGAAGTTTGAAGGTTGTCGACTTTTCGAGAACACCTGTTTACAAGCCATTTTCCAGGCTATTTATGTACTTTAGTTGTAAAGGACCTACATCACTTTAGTCTTGATAAAGACGTTCTTTAATTAAATGGCGTTTTGAAAGTGAATACTTCAAACATTAATGTATTGAGAACGGCATGGCCGGTGTGAATAATTTTGTAAATAATTATATACTCTATAATGTTAACTAACATTATTTACAAACTTGTTGAATCCTTTACCACAAGTAGTGTAAGGCATTTATCAAAATAAATCCTGTTTTTACATTATAGTTTGGACAAAAATGTACGACGTATTTTTCATTACGTAATATACATTTCTGACGTACGAACATAAAACAAATCTACAATGTTTAAGCAATGTTGTCATACAATTATATATGTGTTCAATATATATCTCTTAAGATAATAACAATAATATATCATAATAATAACAATATATAATAATGTGTAGTGCCTGGATCCATGATTTAAAATTAACTCTATCAACACATATGTGTAGTTTAAAAGCGGCCCTTTTGGGTGTTGTTCATAATCCAGATATTTTTTATTTGAAAGACGGTCATTGCATTTGGAGGTTTTTAGATGCATGTCATATATGTCCATCCGTATAATCACAAAGTTTAATTTCATGTGGAATTCATAATTATCCGTGTAACATGATATACTGTTTATATTTCCCATCCAGTGTATACTGTTAACTTTACGGCTAGAATGAAACCAATTTCAGAGATGATGAAATGTGTATTTCTTCGTGGCGAAACCATTTCATTCAATGGAGAAGTTAAATTAATGGAACATGTTGCAATACAGGGAGATGAACCAATCAGCCTTGCCGGAATGTTTTTTAAAAGAGTAAAGCAAGTCAAATGGAATAGCTATACAATTGAATATTTAAAATTGGTGTTGTCATGCTATCCATGTAAGTTGTGGTCTATTATATGCAGTATATGCTGATGTTATACTAGTACGGTAACTGGGATACCAATTGGACTTGTGTTCAAATGTTTGCAATACAAATGATTACGTACATGTACAGTATCATTTATGTTATTGCCTTACTATAACTCAAAATGAGCGACTAAGTAAAATTACTCCAACAAAACATAATATTTATATAAATATAAAAGTAATGTTGTAGGCTACACATTTGTCACTTTATTGTTTGCTTAGAATCAATACCAGAACAATTTCACACACACAATTCAACATTTGCACGCACCAGAATAAGTCATTCCATGGTCCCGCTCAAGCTGGCAAACTGCTTCAATTACATGGATTTCAAAATCTGATTATGTTATATATATAAAGTCATCATTGTGATATTCGTTGGCTTCCAATCTCATTTATAAAGTATCGGCATACCCAGGTATAAGTATTGCACCACAGCCTGTCAACTATAATATTTATCTAGGCGTGATTATTACAAATAAGAATTCGTGTAGACAAATATACATAGAGAGGTAATTTCACTTTTCTTGACGTAAGTTATATACTATAGAACTGGCAAGTAATAATAATAATGATTATAATAAATATTTATTTATCCCTTTTTCTGCTAAAGACCAGAAGCTCACACCTCATAGCGCTTTACAAAAGTGTATATTACATAAATACAAAACATGAGCAGGTAATGCGTGGCCACGATTATCTGGCTACTGTTCTTTATATACTAAGAATCATATGTGGTTATAATCTGAAAATTATGTACAGGTGTTACTGGCTATTGTCCGATAATCATTTGCAGGTGGTAATCGCTATATATAAATATGTCACGAGTGTGTCATGTGAACAACATGGTATTGATTAATTCCATTGTTTTTGCCTTTCATATGTCTTTATATTAGTTTATAATGTAGTTAAATTAAGTCCAATTTGAGGTGTTTTTTTTTTTTTTTTTAAAGTGAAATTTCCATATTTCCTTTGTAATTAGCATATAATTAACCAAAAATAACATAATTCAGATGTTTGGGGTTCCATGTTGTTCATAACACATTTCTATATAGGCATACCACATTTCAGATCATTCGGACAATACATGACTGAGATCTTAGGGGTGGAAAGTATCCCCCCCCCGGGCACACGGAGCTCAAAATCGCCCGGGTAAGTTAGGGTTAAACTAATGTTTAATTTCAAGGTAATGTTAATAAGATTTAGGAAAGAAGATAATGTGGGCACCTGTACAAACCATTCAATATTAAATTGTTATTGTTTAATGTGCAATGCTGCCACTGTTTTATATGTATTGTAAATTTACAGGCTTGAACTCAAATTTAATTAATTTCAGCTCTTTAATGTTTTGTTTTTCGGCTTCAGATATTGTTAATTATACATTAACAAAAGCTCTCCATGTGACCATAATGAGATTAAAAGTATATTGATCACACCTATGCTGTTTAATTGGTAGTCCACTATGTTCTCCATAAAGTTGGAAGTATTTATGAATGTCAATAAACCATGGTGCCCATGTTTCTATATCCTATTCGAACAGACTATGGCGTAATTCGTAAATTGATTATTCGAAAGTTAGAACCTAATTGAAGATATATACTGAATCAGTGGGATTAACTTCAGTCGCGATTTATCAGCGCATGAAGTTGCAGAATAAGAAAATGATTTTGCACCTTTGAAAAACGTGTTTACCTGGTTTTATGTTACGCTTACTTATGTTTTTAGCTTCAATATTTGTACATACGAATATCAACGACAATACATGTTAATTGCATACATAGTTTTGGTATAACATGACGTGGCGGTCCCCTTATATCATCGGAAGTGTATTGCCATAGAGCTTCAGAGGGACGTGATTTAATGTTTCCAGACTGATGTACATGTTACTTAATTAAGGTATGATATAGTTGACATGGAATGTTTTATACAAGCTAATTTATTTGAATGCATCTGTCACCAGTGTGCTATTAAAAACCTCACTATTTGGGCAAAAGTTTTTCGTTTTAAGGGAGTCGTCACAGCATGTGCATGTTATGTGTATGAACTATGTTGTGTTATGACAATGAGATCAGCAACTCCGTGGATTGCCCTCTTGTTGAATAATGTGCGCAGAAGTACTTCCGGTCTAGTTCCCGTATTTAAACGGACACGATTTCTTCGAAATATAGGTAACAAATAGGGAAAACTGAACGTAAGCAAGTCATAGACCTTCATAATGATGGTTATAGTATAAGTATATAGTAATCAGTGCTAAATAGCAGTGAGTCGTATGTAAATAAGACATGGTCTAAATGTCAATGGACATCAATATGTAAACATCCGGAAACACTTTCTTTATAGTCTTCTGGAATGTGACCGTGGCTGGAATATTTGCGGCCAGAAAGTCATTAATAATCAGGGAGGAGATAGTTCATAGGTAGACTAATTGTATGTTCACATTTTAACTGATATTGAAATGTTTTTTAAAGGTTATTGTTTAAAATTTTGCATCACGTACCAACTACTGTATCCACTACTGTATATCTAAACCCATCACCCTATATATGTTAAATTATGTATTTACCAAATACCAATTAGTAGCTAACGGTGTCCTGCTTGCGGAATTAATCAACATATTTAAGCTTTTGCAAAGTATATTCAATGACGGTAGGCTACTTAAAATACGATGAAAATTATAATGATTGTATTATGTACGGTCCAATGTTCGATGATAACAGTCCATGTACACGGAAGTCACGTACATGTATATGGATGTTTCTTTGTGGATGAGCTCGTAAAACCTATATCTAGGGTGTACATCATCTAGTCTTTGAAGAGGCGGCATTATGGATGATTGATGCATTATGGCACTCCAAACATGTAGATTATACCTATCCCCACATTGATAATTCACCTAGGTAAATGCTTTAATTACAGAAGATTCTGATCACAATATGACTGTTTCCACTCTGTGACATTGTCTGTGTAAGTCATCTTATATCGGTTTTCGTTACAGCCTTTAACTTTATTAAAATATAGTCAAATGCAATTGTCAAAATCGAAAGGATTTGCAAGAGTAATGTGGTTTACTGTTTATGTTCTTTAAGGTTCAATACTTACCGAGAAGTATATTCGATTTGTAAATAAAAACTGAATGCTTCTTGGTTTCAACCATATATACTCGAACTCCAATAGGCTTTGCCTAGCGATATTATGTTAGCGAACTATCCCGGGTCAGTGATATTAGCTGCCTGGTCATAAGCTAGATGCTGGTGGACACAGGTGGAGTTTTTTAAACAAATGTCGTTGATAAGGAAACATTTAGGCTTCCTTTGCTATATAATTTACATAAATTAGATACAAAAATTATAAAATAGTGGATATTTTAACACCTGCTGTTTGGTGCATTTTGGAGAAGAGAAAGTGTATATAAATGATACCTTGAAAATGTGGACATTATATACAAAATTATTTGACAAGTATGCCCCAAATTATCACTTTCTGTGTTAAATTTTCAACCAAATATGTTTGAATTGAAACATAATAAACTCACAATAACAAGCATGAGGAAAACTGAATATTTTTATTTTGTCGATTAATCCACTTATTTGTCAATTTGAATGACTTTCATATTTGCCGACACATGCCTACATAAGCTTCCTGCCAATGTTATATCATCGAAATGTCGAAACATGTATGAACATTCAGATAGAGTCTTTACCAATATAAACGTCATGTTTACTCAATCAATTGTGCATTCGTCTAGCTTATTGGCTATTGTATCGTATTCAATTGTATTTTGAATTAACCTCTTTCGAAAGAAGATAGATCAGTCCCTTGATGGGCGTCAACATTTCCATTCAAGTCTCAAAACAACATATTACACAATTCGTTCATAATTATTCAGATGAATTCAATATGTAGAAACAAGCAGCTGCATCAACAGTAATTGCATACACAACTTTGTCCACCAAATTACAAGAAGAATCCTTGATATTTTTAGAAGATGTCAAAGCGACTTGTTATAGCTCTGAAAAACATTATCTTCCAATGATCTTATGCTTGATTTATAGTCGAGAATCAAAGCTGTTCAATATTTTAAATGAAACTTCCCCATTATTCAATTATTTCTGGAAAATTACCAAAATATTTATGTACAATCAAAACCAAAGAAGTATCATCTTCTGAAGACCGAGCTATTTGGGATTTGAAATCAAAGCTAAGCTATATGCTACCACTAAGTTCAATATATTTATACGGCAATATGTCTACGGCAAACATCATGTTAAACATAGATCAGTAAATATATACTAAACGAATTAAATATAATTTTATTGAAGCAACTTTGTAGGATGAATGGAATATGGTAACCATTTTTTGGTTCATGAATTACTCCATTCGTCTGTCAAATTAATACCGACTGAAAGCTTACTATTGGCGCAATATGTAATTATTGTGGCCCTAAACATAGGTCACAGGTACTTTATTAACATATTCTTACTCATACGATACACTCACCTCGAATGTGATTACTGGGTTAAAAACAAATTAACATGAAACTCATTATCCTTGACTGTAACATATATGGGAATACATGGACACCTTATTACACTATAGCTTCGCCATCCATTATCGCGCATTATCTGACCCTCAATCAATGTATGTGTAGTTTAAAGAATTCAACTAGTATGACAAAAGAAAATAACATTAGTGTTTTTCATTCCTGCTAGAGATCATTCCCAGTAATCTCCAATTTTAACTGTTAGCAATAAAATATTATGTAACTCATGTATTACAAATGGTATCAACAAAATTAAGCCATGTATATTTTGTGTATAAAATAACATTGATACATGGCTGACACTAGTATTACATTATTTACTAAATGATGTACCATTTACAAATCACCATTTTCTCTTGATGTTTTAGATAGCAAAGCAATCACAATTAAGACTGATATAACAATACCCAGCGGGCAGGTCAGAGGCGGGTCTCCGGCAGTTATGCGTCGTACTAGCGGCTAACTGCTGTCACCGGGGGGCCGCCGTCACCAAACGGCGTCCATATGTTGGGGAGGCGGCCAAAATTGCAACTCGACGGGCCACCGGCGGCCGTCTATATTGCAATCATTACTAAATTGTAACATAGATAACTCTGACGACCCGCCGAATCAGCGGGTTTTGTACCGAGTAGTGCATCCAATAATATTAACGATAATTCACTGAGAACCTCTGTGATCACTATTTCTATGCATTAAACTGCATTCATTTCCAAGAGCAATATAAGTATCTCTCTCTACCTCTTGAATCCACAACGAGGATTGAAGAAGAAAATAATAACTGTGACAGCCGCATTATTGGCCAAGTCCCCCCACATACCCATATATGTAGCCATGACCTTGTAATCACCATCATATCCAGCCCTCCTAAAATCACTCTCAACACAGTCCTTCCATACCTCCTAACGATTCTACCAACCTCCATATGTGACATCGCCATTTTCTGGAGTAGCCCTTCATCCATATGTTCTGCATGTCCAGCCCATATAATACTTTCCCTTATTACCCTTTGTTTAAGGCCCCTACCCATCCCAATATCATACCGTAAAATCATACAACCTTCCCGTATCCACCCTCTTATCCCCACAATTTTTATCATCCAATTAGTTTCGCACATTGGCGTCGTTGTTGCTGAGCCCCTCACGGAGCCACTGTTTCAAGCCCGTGAATACATGCTGGGACAACACACCAACAACTTTCCTTTTAATTTCTTAGAAATGTGTCTATCTGACATAACCCCTTCTACATGTATCCAGGCCAGAGCCCCCGACTGGATACTTTTACGTACCTCCCCATCACATAGACCATCCTCAGAAATCATTCCCCAATATATATAGAAATGTGCCTCTACTTAATTCCTTTGTCTGCGAGGGTTATACCAACTAATGTCGTTGCATAGCTACTGATAAACTAACTCCGTTACCTATTAAGTTAGAAATATAGGCTACTTTTATGAAAAGTGTGTACTATATATAATACAAGTAAGAATAATAATATATAAATACATTTCGATATGTAACCAAAATTAATCATCTTTATTGTTTATACTATTTGCATTATAGTGCTAATGATGTCGAGAGCGCGAGAGACACCCGAAGCTTCCGGTAAGTTAAATACGTCTGAAATGGTAAATAAAAAAGAGTATTAATAAAACGATATACTACTCAGTTATGGTGGCATTGAGGTTCACATAGTGCATGTCTAATAGTATGACATTGTATTGTAATGTAGCCTAGCCCTATTACATCTACATATTTACATTGATGTACAGAGTGGCTTAAAAGGAAAAAAGAATGCAGTTAAGTATAAAATTCCTAATCCTGTATAAAACATGTTGTTCAATACCTGTATTGGACTATATTAGTATATCAAAAGTAGATTGATTGAAACATGCGTGACGTAACGGAATCATATACATTTTTTTAAGGCCGAGTTGCCGAAGTTGTTTTGTTAAAATTAATCAAAAAGTCCATGTAAAAATAGTAATGATATAGGGCCAGAATTAAGTGTTCTATACCAAAGTCAAGTATCCAACTTAGCTTCAAAATGAAAACGTATCATCGAGTTAAGTGGACCTGTCGTGGTTTTCGGGCAAATTAGTAAAATAATTATAAGCCATACTAACTCAATATAACTATTTGAATATTTCTAGAGATGACACTTCTGATAATTACATTAATATTGTATTTCAAACGTTAATGTCTGGGTATATCGATTATTGGAAAAACACCTGTTACATGCATGTATCTAATACCGCATACAGCGCATGTGCAGTGATGTGTGGTTGGCTGCGATAAGCTGTTCTCCAAAATTTAGTTTACAAACACTGCTCTGGCGGATGAGACATTTGCGGTCGATATACCACTAATCCCGACTTATATGGCTTTACAGCAAGATTCCCGTAATGATCCTTAAATAGCACGATACAATGCGTATTATGTTTCCGTTGGCCATTTACTGTAGTGGATCTCGTATATACTAGCTCTACATTTCATTTGGATACTACCAGCGAAGCCGAGAGGGGTATTATTGCGCACGAGCAACCCATATTTTCCATATATGTACCATCAATAGCGCCATGGAGAGGTAGGCCACTCCAGAGTATCTGTATATCATTGAACCAACACGGAAAGTAACAGTTACCGGTTTTAAGTCACGGTTCAATTAACGTATGATTATACGCCAAGGGTTGTTGTCGACGGGAGGATAGATCTTCGCATCTTCACAGATATCCCCTAGCTATGTATGTGCTGTTTGTCACTGGTCACCAGTCTCATCGGGTGCATGGGACTAGGACAATCGGTTGCATGGGACTAGGACAAAATTCGAAATGAAGACAGTAAACATGCATCAACTAATTTAAAGAAAACCAATAAAATACCGGCACTCAATAATGGGTGCATGAACGTACGAATGGTGATAACATGATTATAATATGTCGTACACGACACGAGCGACACACGGACAACTGATGTGGAAGTAATACCAATAACAACCTAATTTCGGCCTGTATCAACTCGACCAACGGTCCAGTGAATATGGTGGATGCCTATGCCCCAACAATACAAGCATCAGCCGAAGTAAATGACATATTTTACTACAGTCTGAATGCCATACTAGGGAACATCTCAAACCAAGAGAGCTTAGTCCTGCAAAGTGACTCCAACGCTCGCGTTGGTGCAGACAACGACCCGTCGCATACATGCCTTGGACATTTTGGAGTCGGAAAATTAAATGGCAACGGTCGGCGACTGCTAGAACTGTGTTCTTACCACATCTTTGTACTAATTCCTTCTTCAAGAAGGAGCTATGATACAGATTATCTTATAGACACTCAATAGCAAAACATTGGCATCAGCTCGATCCGATGATTGCAAGGTAATTACATCTAAATGATGTTCCGATGACTCACTCCTTTCAATATGCAGATTGCGACACGGATCACTTCTTAGTTTGCTGCAAACTAAGAGATCAGTCAAAGACGATGCACCGCTCAAAAGAAAATGCAACACACGGCATCGATATCTCTGATTCAACAAACACTTTGAAAGTTTATGAATTTGATAATGCCGTTCTGAAGACACTTCAACCTCTTCTACACAACGAAACTGTAGAAAATGATTGATATCATCTAGGCGATAGGATGCATTCATCTACCATCAACATATTTGACAAAAACAAAAAACACTCAGCCGACTGGTTTGAAGCGAACACCATTATCTTTATTATAGTCTTCATTAGCTATAGAGTCGAAGTGCACATCCCCACAGATGTACACCAATATACCACGTGAAGGAACATTACAACTGTATGAACTGCCAGCCAAAAGGTGCAACAACTTGAAACGAGCAGTGACAACAGCTACTGGATGGATATGTGCAATAATATACAGCGTTCTCCATATATAAAACATATAGGACGCATGCATGAGGGTATCAAGAAGGTAATTGGATCTGTTCAAAGAAATATATCACCACTGAAGTCAGTGTTAGCGACACTGAAGTCAGTGTTAGCGACAATTTAAGGTTAAAACAAAGCAGATAGAGAGATTGTTCGGACATTTCTCAGAGCTCTACTCCAGGGAGAATAGAGTGTCCCAAATATGTCACCGAAGGAATTGATCCACTACTAATGATGGATGAACTAGACAGGGAACCAACAATATTCAAAATCCAGAAAGCAATTGACAATCTTCCATTTGGAAAATTCCTGGTAAAGACAGCATATCTTCCGAGGTCACCAAAAAGTGCCAAAAATGTACTCACTGACAAACTTTACTCACTCCTGTGCAAATGCTGGAATGAAGCCGCGGTTCCACAATACATGCGATATGCCAACATTGTGATGTTATATAACAACAAATGTGACAGGAAATACTATAACAACTATCGTGGTATGTCCTTTCTTATCATCATTGGCAAGGTATTTTCCCGTGTTGTAATAAACATACTGTAACAGCTCGCTGAGAATGTCTACCCATAATAACAATGTGGATTCAGAGCCAAACGTTCCGCGGTCGACATGACCTTTTCCATTCGTCAACTGTAAAACGATGGATCAATAATGGAATATTTTTTTTAAGCATTCAATTTTCGCAGTGGAGTGAAACATGGTTGTGTCCTTGTCCCAACCCCTTCGGTATCTTCTTCGCCCTCATACTGAAATCCGCGTTTGGATCATCCAGAGAAGGAATCTACCTACACACAAGATCAGATGCAAATCTGTTTAATCTTGCTCGACTAAAAGCCAACACAAAGATTAGAAAAACATTGATCAGATACATGATGTTTACAGATCACGATGCAATAACCACTGACACCAAAGACCACCTTCATAATCATGGGGCAACATGCCACTCTCACTCCATATATTCCATTCAAAGACTATAATATGTGACCTGATACCACGAAAACGGTGTAAAGTCGCGCATGTTCAGTTGGAGATAAATGAACCTACCCAAAAATATGGGAAAATAAATGTTAAGAAAAAAAAGAAAAAAAAAAGAAGATATTTTTTAACTACTCAAAATACATACCAGTGACAACAATGCCATATGTTACGATGTCGTTTCA
>JAODAI010240951.1:0-10294 GCA_027575025.1 Scotoplanes globosa | reverse complement strand
GAACGGAATGTCCGATTTGACTCTAGTTTGAAGCATTTGGTAGATCATTTTCTGCTCTATAATATCAATTAACATTGGAACAAACTTTACAATCCATTTAATAATACCCGAATTTATTGATTGGTTTCGTCAATGTCTTGATTTCGGTATAATTGTGATATCGAGGAATTATTATCATATTTATTATATTATACCGTATTTCCGTTTGCATTTACCCTAATGTCACAAATTTGTGCTAAATTATCGCTGTTTATATTACTTTGTCACAGGCAAAACGTATACTGTGCGACAAGTAGTCATCACACACATACTGTTACAGGTCACTTCCTTCACAATTATTATCAAATCATGAATATATGTACATTGAAAGAAATTAATAAATAAATGACAAAATAGATGAAATGTATATGGTGTAGAACAGATTTACGTACGTACATTTCTTTATAACTATTCCATATTTGTGAAGGAAAACAATATAACTAAATTATTAAACACAATATTTTGTTATTTTCTTCCTCATAGACTGAGATTCGGTGCACACAAATGACGCCTGGCATAAGATGGAATTAATTTTGTTGCGAAAAGCAACACCAAATCGGATCATATGAGTATAACGGATTGACATTTAGTTGCGGAAAGAGACAATAACTGACTTAAGCGGAGCCTAGCGGATTGACGCTCACGCTACGTTAGATGGGCCTTGGATTCATTCATCAATCATCCTGATAACAGCTTATACAATAATATGGACTTGTTCTACCGTTCTAAATATATGTTATGACATTTTATCATAACACGTAGGCCAATGCTGCATTCCAATACTACTACAGTTTTAATACACTTGGGTTACTTCCAGCCTCAACTTGATCATATTAATATTGTTATTCACATATTTCGGTAAAAATGTAACCTAAATTGGATCACTGACAAATTATTATTGACCGGGCCAATTTGTATTATTTTTTACCCAGAAATGTGCGTATAATATAATACTGTAGCATCAATATGAAAATTTCTTTATAGTTGGGGGTTTTCTTTCTTAATTTAAGCAGTATACCGCAATGGGCTAGCCTTTTTTGTAGATTCGTAATTTGAGACCGATCGGTGGAAATAAAACTCTTTACTACATTGCGATACATTTCCATGCATGCATGGTATATTTGAGCTAAACAACAGGTGGTGGTATATATTACACGATATTATGCAAATGTTCTAACTTTTTCAAATAAAGAATCCAACAGTGAAAATACTCTTTGGAATTGTATATGAGTCATTAATCGTGTGTGAATATATATATGTGTTTATATAGGAATAGGCCTATGCGAACGGGACCAAACCCGAAAAGTATATGACTTATTTTGGTTCCACTCCACCATATTCAAATATTTATATATGTTTTTTTATTATGCTTCCAAAAGTATTATAGCAATGTGATTTACTTTAAATGAAAACTGTTATACTATACGAAGAAGAAATAAATAAATAAATAAATAAATATATATGGGCATATAATTGTATATTTATGGAATCTACATAATAATATATATAGTATGCATCCGTTAGTCTTTAAGACTATATATACGGACTAGCAACCTGGTGATTGTCGGTAATAGTAAAGCATCGCCTTTGGTTGCTGTAGTCCAATAAAGCACAATACCGGAATGACAGTTGCCGCGGTTGCAACTATGGCAAACATATATAAACTGATGTTATGGCACTCTGACTTTCTTTACGCCTGGCACGGTTTTCCTCTTCATTATATCGTCCCCTCCCTTATCATTGCGATATATACCTCTTTTTTGAATCACTTCCATGTCTAGCACTGGGGGTACATATCGACTATATATATTGTAAGTAGATTAACCCATACTCTTGTATAGTTATATATTTCTTTTAGGGACAAGAAACACTATATGATTTCCAAATGAATGGTTAATCGGTTAACTGTGAGATAAATACAGTTAAAGCAACAATCATACACATAAAATCAATGAAACGATGTAATCGCAGTAAACTTAAATATATTATACAACTAGCCAAACCCCAAACTCTAGTGTTAGTAATAATATAATACATAATAATATGCCCAAGTCCACTAATTACTATTGTATATGTGCTTGACTGCAGTCCAAATCAACAGGCTTCTTCACTAGCCCATGTATCAATATTGTGCCAGGTCAAGGCATACTAACTGAAAAAGACTTACCGTTGTTGAGATTTCATTTTTATGAGCCACTTTTCGAGATTTTCGGAATAAGTGAGATCACCGCCGGAAACAATCGGCTCTTCCACTGGACCATAGCCTGTGAGCATTACTGTCACGTGTCAACTGAAACAGAGGAATTGCGGTTCTTGAGATTCCATGTTAACGTGATAATTCTGAAGATTCGTAAATAAGCCACGCCCACCAATTAGTATGCGGGGGATCGCCTCCGAAAAAATATACTTCTTCAATGGCCTATAGAGTATCATTATGCTGAATATCAATTGAAACAGACTTAATTTTGTTGTGATTATGTGATTACAAGCCACTTTTCAAGATTTTTGCAACTTTAAACCACGCCCACTCTTATTAGTATATGTGGGATCGTCGTATCATTGCTGATGCAAATATTAACTGACTCAAACGGACTTACGATTCTTGAGATTCTGTGATTATGCGCCACTTTTCAAGATTTTAGCAATAAGCCCCGGCCACTAATTAATATGCACGGCATCACCCAAAAAAAGGCAATAGGTTTTTTCACTGTGCTACACAGCACTATGCCAAGTAACAACTCTATCCGACTTGTGGCTTTTGAGATAACGTCATTATGAGCCTGGCGTCACATACACAAACCCACTCTGGAGTTATTACATTAGGCTTAATTCTTGTTAAAACAAGCAACAAAAAATGCAAGTATGTAATAAGCTTATTAGATATCCAAGAATGATGTCAACCCTATAATTGGAATCACAAACACCTGCTATAACACACTAGGGGTACTTTTTCAAAAGTAAAATCAATTAACACCTGAACATCCTGACGCTCTTTGATGTGTGACATTTGATCATATACAAGAAAAGTGCTATATAAATCGTCCTTATTATTATTATTATCTTCAAAACCATACTTGATACTATTTTCCTATTATAACAGTGAGGTTGGGGATCAGTAACGATATCTTTAAAAGACAAAGATATAACTCCCAAAGGAAACTCATAAGATTTTTAAACATCAAATGGAGCAACAGCAACTAGATCACAAACGAAGAACTCTATGTCACTACAATCAACCAAATATCATGGTCCACGAAAATCGCACACAGACGTATACGCTTATTTGGTCTCGTTGCACGGCTAGAAGACACCACAACATCAAATATTGCCCTGGAAGAATCGTAGCGTCCAGCCCCCAAACCACAAGGACTACCAATCACAGCCCCTTCGATCTACCTCTTGAATCCCTAACGAGGGGCGAGGAAGAAAATACTAACTGACAGCTGCATTACTAGCCAAACTTATCCACATACCTCTATATGTAGCCATGGCCCTTCAATCACCATCACCTCTAGATCTCCTAAAATACCTCTCAGCACAGTCTTTCCATCTCAAACGACGTCTCCCCCAATCCTTCTACCAACTTCCACATGCGACATCGCCATTTTCGGGAGTCACCCTTCATCCATGTAGAACGTTACATGTCCAGCCCACATCATAGTCCCTCATCACCATATCAGTAAGACTCATATACATTGCAATATACTCACATGTCCTCCAACCTGCTAATATCCACCCGCTTAATCCCCGCAGTCTTTCCTATCCAATTAATTGCGCATGCTTAGAGTCGCCGTTGAGCCCCTGACAGAGCCACTGTCTCAAGCCAGTAAATACACATGTACCAATACCATGCCCTTTTAATATCTTAGAAATATGTCTATCTGACATAACCCCTTCCAAATTATTCCAGGACAGGGCCTCCGATTTTGATCCTTTTACGTACATCCCCAACCCCTACCCCGTGTAGCTTCACAAAGACCCTCCACCATCCTAACGTCTGATTGCGGGACACGCATCCACCTCAACGTAGACATAAATAATTATCTAGGAACCGTATTAACCTTCTCCAAATCCAGAAAAAACAACGCCATACTCCCTTTCACATCCAATTTATTTTCCACCAGCTGCCTAGGTGAAAACAGCTGCCCACTTACACCCCCCCCCCCCCATGTACGAAAATCTTTCTGTTCCTCCCCGATCTCCGTCTCAAATATAGCCCTAATTATCATATCTAAAATTATTTCCAAAAGCTTAAAACCTGTGCCAACAATGATACCCCGGTATTTTCCGGGGTCGTGAACATCACTATTAAATAAGCACAACCAGGCCCGTCCGTCAGTCCCTTGGGATACTCCCCTTCCTCAAACAGTGATCAGTCTTCTTAACCTCTCCACTCTCACATATCATGTGATAACAAATATGTCCACCCTCGTTTCATCCAAACCCATCATCCAAAATGGGATTTGGGGGCTGAGTCTGTATTTTTTTGTTCTAGTTTTTTCAGTGATTTTTATAGTTTGGAGTATATCCTCTAGCATAATCTGCCGGGTGGACTTTTGTCAGCCTTGAATATTTTTCAAAAAACAAGATGGCGTCCAAGATAGCCGCCAATTCGTATTTTAGACTGGAACTTCATTTATATTCAACAAATAATCACCATTTTAGATTATATGTATGCATGGATTTGGTATAAGTAATCTCATTTGACCATTTATAACACGATGAAATTCAAAACAGTGTCCAAAATGGCCGACACTTCATGTTTTACATATAGCTTACATTATATTAAAGTTATGGTTATATGTTGTGGTTATATATGGGTTTGGATGTCATGATCCAAATAGTCTATGTATAGCACTGTCCCATTTAAATTTAACTTATACATAATCCAAAATGACGTTCAAGATGGCCGTCATGTTTTGTTTCTTATATATACCATAACGTACTTCCTTCACATTAAAAGTTAAGAAAATGATTTTGTTTATATATTAGTCCCGGGTTAAAAAAATGTAACTCCTTAATCATACATTCACATTCCTTAATGCAAAGGTTAACTACAGTATATGGAATACAAAATAGCGTTCTTCACTAGCCCATATATCACTATTGTGTCAGGTAGGCACACAAATATAATAATATTCTACATAAATGGTGTGAGAGATGTGGTTCAAACAGTGATTAAATGGTGGATATATGCAAGGACCAGGTGGCTGAAGAGTATATAGAGAGGGTGTCGTGTATGGTAGGTAACTGTCCTGAAATTATCTGGCAACTTGTCGTAAAGAGTAGGGCATTAGCGCGGTGGTTATCCATGACTCGATGGCCCTGTTAAACCTATTACCTTTCCCGGTCCCTTCCTCCTCGTCTTGTCCTGCTGGACATGACTATGCTTCCTTACTTCCTTTAAAATTGATATCAATAGCCTTGACCTGTTTTTATTGTGGGGCTCGAGCAGGTTTCCCTTCCACAAAGGTAGGCCACAGAGGACATAAAGGGTTAATTAATATATATTCGAATTAATGTGCATATATATTCGAAAATATGTCTACATTAATTGGAATATATATGCACATATATTCGTACCCAATTGGGCCGCGTTTTTATATGTACACATTAATTTGATTTAATATACATATAATTGATTTTAATGTGACATTAATTCGAATTTATATAGATATATATTCGAATTTATATGCATATAAATTCGATTTAATGAGCATATAAATTCGATTTAATGTGCATATAAATTCGATTTAATGTGTACATATAATCAACCATGCAGTGCATGACTGAGTATGAATATACATAGAGATAAATTGCAGTATATGTGCATATATATTCGATTTAACATATAATCAGCCAATGACTGATGAACAAATACCTCGATATTTTTCAACTATCGCGTTTCTTATTAAGAACGTCGATCTTTGTGGCTATATTACACCGATAAATACAATGAGTATCGTCTTCTCTCAAATGGTTTTTGAAAGGTCTTATTAACAGTATACATAAATTGTGTGTCCATTTGGGTTCATTTCAGCTATGAACAAATATGACATATTATTTTATTTTTGTTAATTATGTTAAATCCGGCCGTACAGCAATCACACACTGTGGTATGGCAGTATAATTTCTCACTTTCCCACACAACGCTGAATTCTGGGCACGCCGATAGCCGGAATAATTAATATAATTATGTAGAGGTGGTGCTTGTATTTAGCACGTGTTTCAAGAGAGCGCGCAGTACCGCATATGGCACAGTATATATGCCCGGCTATTATGAAACGAAAATCAAATAATGTATCCAAAATAAACAAATAGAGGCATAATTTATGTATAATGTCAATATACTGTTTGAGAGAAGACGATACTCCAATTGTTTATCGGTGTAATGTAGCCCCAAAAATGGATTCTCTTAAGAAACACGATAGTTGGAAAATTCCACGGAGTTTCCTCCTCATTCATTGGCTGATTTTATATGCATTAAATAGAATATATACACATATATTGTAATTTATCTCTATATATATTCCTGCTCAGTCATTGGTTGATTATATATAGACATTATGTCAAATTTATATTCACATGATCGAATTTACATGCACATTAAATCGAATTTATATGCATATATATTCGAATATATATGCATATAAATTCGAAAATATCTCTATATAAATTCAAATTAATATACATATTAAATCAATTATATATTTATATTAAAGAAAATTAATGTGTACATATAAAACCGCGGCCCTATTGGCTACGAATACATGTGTGCATATATATTCCAATTAACGTAGACATATATTCGAATATATATGCACATTAATTCGAATACATACGCATATTAATTAACCCTTTATGTCCTCGGTGCATGTGGAGTACTATAGTCGTGTAACTTCGAGGAGTTATAGGACTGTATGAGCAGGTGGGATTATAGAGGTAGAATGGGTCCTATTTATAAACTAGTTTATGTGGGTCTGACAGATCAACTCTACAGAAGGACAGCCGACAAACGCGGGGGACATGGAATAAAAGTCAGATATAGTGAACAAAGGAAGTAGAGACAGGAAGAAGTAGGTGTGGAAGAAATTAGAAGAGATCATGGTATACAACTCAATTTAACATTACGTCACATGTATGAGCACAAAAAGAGGGCAGTTGGGTTGACCGAAGACAGTGGGTAATATGTCACGACATCAGAAACAGCTGTACGACGGTGGTGGTAGGAAACTTATCTCTTAAATGGAACGGCACGGGAAGAAAGATGCCGTAGATGTTAAAAGAGGCAGAGTGGTAAAAGATCCGGATGGGAGGCTGGTCACTAACAAGGATGAAGTACTCATGTTGTTGCATAATTACTTCAGGTATCTGTACAACCAGGGAATGGGTGACCACCCGGATTTACCCTGTGTAGTGAGGGAAACATAGATGTGGAGGAGATTTCAAATTGAAAGTGCATTGTAACTTGGGAAGGATGAAGAGGGATAAGACTGTGGTCTAATGCTGCGGAAACATGGGAGTGAATGTTTGCTATAATATGTGAGATGATAATGATGTGGCTATATGGATATATGGAGATGGTTTAACATGTGTTTGAACGAGGGAAGTGTACTAAGAGACAGGTCTGATTGTATCTGGTTGGAAGTAAAAGGGATGTTCATGGCCCAGGAAAGTACTGGCAAATGACATTATTTGGGCAGCTTTTTAAGCTACTGGAAAGGATCATAGATAGAGGAATCTGGAGAATAGTTGAAACGGAGATTGGGGAGGAGCACCGGGAGTTTCGAAGGGACAGATTGATAAGTGATGGTCTGTTCTTACTTAAACAATTCAGGTGGAAAAGAATCTGAGGTTATTAACGGGAGTATGGTGTTGGGGTTTTTCTTTTTGGGGGGGGAGAAGGCTTAAATAATATTGTACATATGGAATAATGTCAGCATTGAGATGGATGGATGTCACTGAATCGGGATGGCGGAGGGTCTTTATACAGGTACAGAGGAAACTGATTTTGGTTGATTCGGTAACGTCACAACATATTGGAGTAACATCGGGTTCAACCAGGGTAGTGCCCTAAGTCCACTGCTTACCATAATGAAAGTGTATATCATATCAGTAATGCCAGTACAACGACCGTCCTGCAAAAGCTTTTATACGCCGACGATCTGGCAGTTACGGAAAGCAATCCGGTGTTTTTTGTAGAATGGAAGGATTGTTTGAGAGACATGGGTAACGTATGAGCCTGGATAAAATCGAAGTTTTATCAATGGGCTTTCAGTGACAGGAATTGAGTATACTACTGGCAAGGTATTAAGCACATTGATAGTTTGCATTATCTGGGTGATATGTGGGATGGGCGGTCTGGTGAGAGGTGTGAAAAAGAATCAGTCGGGGGCTGTAGCCTGGATAAACTAGAGGGGGCTATGTCAGATAGGCACATTTCAAAGAAATTAAAAGGGAAAGTAAAAGGGATGGTACATGATTGTGTTATTCCATCGTAATATATGGGCTTGGGACCATTGCAATAGCGTCTTCAATTATTCGCGAAAGAAATGCATGAGAAGGATTGTGGGGAGTAAGCCGATGAAAAAGATAAGGCTGTATGACATACTAAGGGGAGAGAGATTGAGGGTGAACATGAGTCATACAGAGAGGTTGATAAGGGTAAGTGTGGGGTGGGGTGAGTACCTAGAACGAATGGGTTGAGTGGGATTCTAGAAAATTACGATGTCACATTCGGAAGTTGGTAGAAAGGGTAGTGGGGTGCCTCAATTGGAGTGGAAAGACTATGGTGATAGGGAATTGATGGGTGTGGGTGACCATTAGAGAGTCATGGCTATGGACAGGGGGAGGTGGAGTGCTTTGGCCAATGATGCAGCCGTTAGTTATTGCAATTATCCAAACCCCTTGTTATGGATACAGGATATGGACAGCTCTAGAGATAATAACATACAACAATTGCTACATTACAGACCACTGGTGCCACAACTAGATTAGATGTCTCAAAACCCGATATTTAAAATCAGTCACTCTAACATAGATATATACCATGTATAATAAATATGAAATGGCTGGTATATCTATAATGAAATACCCATGCTGCACATTCATGTAGACTCGTAATTATAATCATGTCACCGTTTAATAGTATGTGGAAATTATAGGTCTTGGAAAGACAAATGGCGGCCATCTTGGATGCCATTTTGAAATGCATATGCATGATTAATCTATAAAGGGTGAAGGTACATTTTGGACCTTCAGAAGCTATATATATTTTCAGCCAAAAATATTGTTTAACTTTTAATGTGAAGGAATTAGGTTATGATATGAAAAACATTGGAAATGGTGACCATCTTGGAAGCCATTTAGAAATGTTGTATAGGCTAAATTAAAATGAGAGAGTGTTAATAATGGTATAATTCGATTAATTGATCCCTCAAATTCATACACGAACCCTCAAGATATTATCATGACTTTAATATGTTGGAAATTATAGGAAAACGTGAAATGTCGGTCATTTTGGACACCACTTTGAATTTCACACATAAATATCATGTGGTTGAATATAAATGAAGTTGCAGCCCAAAATATGAAATAGACATCTTGTTTTTGAACAAGAAACATGCAACGTACATGATGATTTCTTGTCTTAATTTTGGGCTTTGCCCGTACATTGTAAAATAGCCTAGGCTCTAGCCTCTCAATATGTTACAAACAAAGCTCCATCACTTATTAATATGCGAGGTATAGGCATCATCGTTAAAATCAACAGGCCTCATAACCAGCCCGCATAGCATACATGTACTAAATATCAACTTAATCCGACCTACGATTATTGAAATATCGTGTTCACGGGCGATTTGTTAAGATTTTTTAAATAAGATCCACCCACTCATTAATATGCATGGCATCACAGACGAAAACAGTTTCTTATCTGGCCATAGTGTATATTTTTTTCAAAATCTGAAAAAAGGGGGTTTGCCTGTATATTGTAAAATAGCCTAGTCTCTAGCCTATCAATATTTTACCAATAAAGCCCGTCACTCATTATTATGCGTGATATCATCGTCGAAATCAATAGGCTTCCCAACCGACCCATATAGCTGCCATGTACCAAATATCAACTCAATCCGACTTACGGTTATGTAGATACCGTGTTCCTGAGCCATTTCCTGAGATTTTCACAATAAGCCACACCCACTAATTGATATGCATGTTATCACCATCGAAACAGGTGGGATTCTTCCGTGTGCCA
>JAODAI010240840.1:0-10294 GCA_027575025.1 Scotoplanes globosa | reverse complement strand
GTTGTTCCTTGGGTCCATATTAGTCTAAAACAGTTGAGTTAGCCTCTCCTAAATGAAGTGCATACAAATCTTACCCAGCTCCTAGACTAATTGGACTATCCTCCATCAAATCCTCTTGTAATGACCATGGGTTCTACAATCTGCGACGGTAATAACCACATGGAAAGGCCAGCGAGTCTATAACTGGTAGGATATATCAAAATGATTTGGGTGCCACATTGCTACCTTTTCTGAGATTTGTGCAAGGAAAGGATAATTCACCATGTTTCAAAGGGGACATCAAAAATGAAATCGCAATCAGTTATTAAAAATGTGGAAAGAGCTTTGCCAAATTTTAATCCCTGAACAGACATGATCCATGGATACCTTTTTGTAAAAAGTGTGCAATATGACCTTTGTGAAGTACTATTGGTGCAACAACAATTTTTCAAAGTGAAAACATTTGGGGAGGACACCAAATCCTCACTCAATATTAAGAATGGTACTTTTGTGTTTCTTAGTAGTTTTTAAACTTTTCCCCACTATTCATCATTTAAGTCTGGTCATTTCGTTAGACAAAAGTGATATCATATTAACTATTTATCAATGTGAAGTGTTTTAAGATGTAGTCCCCCTAAATGTATTTTAGGCAACAACAAAGTTTACACGAGAAACCCTTTTTTGAAAACCGGCTCTTGTGAAGAAAATTAAATATTTTTGGGGGAAATATGACCTTTTGTACTGAAATTTGTGTATTACCAATTATTTTATTGAAGAAAATAATAAATGTAGTGATTCTATAGTTCGAATAAGTCAATTACTCAAAAATAATTTTCAATGACAATTTTTTACCTACAAGTGACAAATTTGGCTTTTTGCGAGAAAAAATAGGACAATGTAAAGTCTTAATCTATGTTTTACTTTGATTAGCAAATATGGACAGTATATATCATCAAATGAAAAACTGAAAATATAACAACATTATCACAGTACTATTTTAAATTCAACCTAAATGCATGGAATGTGGTAATACTGGTTTCCATTGACCCCCTAATTTATGGAATGACCCATATCATTATCCTATGGCTCTATACACAGTGTGTAATACAATCTTAACGGAATTGGTCGACCTATTTCGCGTGTATTATTAAAGTATATATGTCACTTACAAAGAAAGTTGTGTCAATACACTCATTATGCATATTATTTTAGTTTGTCCACGTATAGTGACGCATCAGTCACCGTGAAGTGAGTCAAATTGACTTATTTATGTAAGTTCAGTTAGTTAATTCACTTTTTCGAAGTTCAAGTGAGTCGTCACAATCCAGTGATCCTCGACTAGGAAAAAATTCCGAGGACGGCGCTATTAAACCAGAAGATTATAAATGAGCCGTTAAACACAACCAACAACAACATATTTTAAACATTATTTATATTTAAGTGAGTCAACTCACTCAGATTGAATCGAAAAAGTACAATATTCACCCATTTGAGCAAAACTGTCTTACTTTTTATTTTCTATGTTACCTTTAAATCGGAACAGGACTTTTTTCCCATGGCATGGGAACACTTTTGGCTATAATGTTGACGCTGCCCGCGCCATCTGAAGGTGGCTTTCCTGATTTTGAAGTTAAATATATGGTCCACTCCCTTCTATATGGGGTCGAGGTTGCGGTTTCCCTTGAGTCGAGAGAAACGGAAATTCCCGTCCCATCGTCACACATACACACCCGATATAAGGCAATTCCTCTGGGAATACCGCCACAGAACATTTTCCCCGTCAATGTTTCCAGGACAACTGCCTCTGAGTAATTTTCCCCGGATAATTGTCTCTTGTTCAAATAGTCACCGGACAATATCTCCAGAGTAAATTGTCCCTCCAAATCGTGCTTAATTGCTTTGGATTTTTTTTTGGGGGTAATTTGCCTCGACAATTTGAATGGGGGTATTGTCCTACGAATATTTTTGTTCATCAGAAATTGACGGAGGAAATTATCAGGAGACAGTTTCTTGTTAAGAATTGTCATATGTCCCATATACATAACTTACAAATCCTGAGCACGCCACTTATATTTATACGATTATGTCGATCGTAACGGTGTTATCGCCACTACAAGCGTATAGTCATATTTAGTGTTACTCATCATAGTCTGCATTTGAAATTGAAAATAGATGGGTGTGAATAATCGCTAAAAAGCGGCGATGGAAGACAGGAAGTAACTTTGCTGTGTTTACGGAAGGGATAAATAATGAGGTGATGGTGAAGAAATCAATCGATTTGTATTTAAAAAACGATGGTCTCATTCCTCCCGTGTTTGACGATTTGGGCAATCGTGAATTTATTATCCCATCGATAGGCCTTTTTTAATATCTTAGTCAAGAAAGGTGGAGTGTGACTTGTCGTGAATCATCGGTTCGTGTTTTCAGTTTGTTGGAAGAAGGAATCTTGATAATAGATGATAGCGTTTCAGTATCCCATCATGCAGTCATGTATGGATGGATATAGGTATGCAAATCTGTTTAGCTGCATGTGTGTGTGCGAGCGATTGCAGTTACCCCCGAAGACGACAAACTGGTATACTTATACAGTCAGTTGACATGAGAAAATAGGTAACAAAAAACTACCATTGATATCTTCGCTAGCCATTGGCTAAACATACCGAAGGTCCATATGACACAACGAACGGACAATTGGAAAGAGGGGAAACCCCGAGTCGAGTAAAACCTATATTGTAGACATGGCCATTGCATATGCCGGTCCACCCGGGAATCGTACCCCGGTCGCAACAGTGCGAGAGCGGAATGCTTACAACTATACGCCACTGCCGCTACACGAAGGATATGTGCTACGCCTGTGTGATGATGTCAGACCGGTTATCATGTCAGCAATAAATACCCCTTAATCTAATAATTATTCCCATGCATAAACCGTACAAGCTTGGGATAATTTCAATGAAATAATCCCACCAAAACAGACGAAAACTGCCTTTCTATTTGGTCGTTGTATTCTTCGAACAACCCAAAACATGATTGACAGCTTAACTGTAAAAGGAAACCTGATGTTGATGATAGTAATTCTCCTTAACGTGCACTCAAATGCTCAAAACCCTGTCTTTGTATAAGACCGGTCTTAAATTAAATTCGTCTAATCATAGTACATTGTTTGGAACATGAGATAATTTGAGGTTTATGAATTGATCATAAACGTATATGTTGGTATAGTTGTTAACAAATGTTTGGTCAAGTTTGATAGTCAATTTAGAGCGTAGTGTGTCGTGACCCCCCTCCCCATCCCCCTTAAAATGAGGGAGTATGTAACTGCATGTGCACATAAAGGGAGCTATTTAGACTATTAATTGTCTTTTTTTAAAGAAATCGTCTTTAAAACGAATTTACTTTCAGAATGAAGCAATACCACATGAGATAATTTGAGGTTTATGAATTGATCATAACCGTAGGTTGGTATAGTTGTTAACAAATGTTTGGTCAAGTTTGACAATAGTCAATTTATAGCGTATTGTGTCGTGACCCCCTCCCCTTGAAATGAGGGAGTATGTAATTGGGCACATAAAGGGAGTTATTTAGACTATTGTCTTTTTTTTAAAGAAATCATCTTTAAAAAGAATTTACGTTCAGAATGAAGCAATACACAATTATATGAATATTTAGAAGCATAAAGATTGGAACCAACTACCCCCCCCCCCCCTATTTAAAATATGAACATACTATCATGCATATATACAGGAATCGTGGCTAATGTTATATAATTAATATACACATTTCAATTGAAAACCGGAACTTCAATAATAGTTATATCACGTCGTTGGCATGGCGCTTTTCATCTCCAAGGGACCTCAAAGCACTTTTACTGCAGTATTACCCCTGGTTGGTCATTGGTGAAGTTCCCGTCTGACGGCAACACCTACACGGTGAAAAATCCTGTATAAATTACAGTCCATTATTGGCATATAAGATGCCAGTAAATTACTTTAAGATTTACAGTATTACCGTACTACTGTAAGTGTATACTGTACAGTACTATCAAATTGTACAGTACATTACTGGCAGCTTAGACGGCAGTAATTTACTGTAATTTATACCGGGATTTTCATGCCGGCAAGTTACCCGCATTGGGGGCGAGCCACCCTCATTTTGAGGTCGGTACTCGCTCGGCACCCGGTCACCCGCCTAAGTGCCTAAATCTCCCGCATTCCGCTTTTCCTTCTCTTTTAGTCGATATAACAAACAAATCCCCCCCCCCCCACACACACACACACACCACCACCACCATGTACTGAGAGACATATGACCGATAGTTTCCTTTGCTCACATATTTATTTCCTGTGATTAATTTCATTTTATCTGTTAGTATATAATAAAATAGATATATATGATATATATATATATATATTTATGTATGTGTGTATATATATATATGCATGTATATATGTTCTACCCTTATAACCAACTTCATTTTATTACATTTAACCTCCCACCTTGGAATTCGTAATTTGTCTGTCATATATTCCGTCTTATAATTGAATTTGTCGTTAGCTGGCAAACTGTCAATAAATACGATCAGTCAGTGTCGGCTAATGCCAAATTTAGAAATAATTTCCGCCGCATTAAATCTTTCATTTTGCACATACATTTTGAAGGTCAAATTTCTGGCACAGACCCATGATGATAATTGTATATCATTACAGTGCATAGCTTTAGTGACAGTAGTGTATATTAATATGGAAAACAACCGACAAATTTGACCACAGCCAGTTAGACAGGTTAAATCTGCACTATTACATAATAATATTTTTTAAATTGCAGGATAAATTGACCATTGTTTACTTTGTTGGTGTATAGTTCTTGCCATAATATCGAATGGTCAACTTACACATTAATGGTTGAATAGTAATACGTATAGGCCCCTATTTGTACTTATTTTATATGGATTCGATATAAAAACAATTCATATAATTTCGACATCTCACATGATTTGCATACAGTTACGTGTCACCAACACTAAAGTTGATTAGATAGTTGATTTTATTTTATAAATTTGTAATTATATTAGGATGGTGCAACCACATACAACACATATATGGTATGCCATAAGTCAGTATTTGGACGGGGAAACGATTTGTTTAAAGTATTTTGGGTGTTCTACAAGGCCGAATTAAAGTCTTGCCCAACTATAGCATGGCGCATAATGATATACGTTCCATATTGGCGTTCAGCTGGAAATATCATCTGGAGGCAAAGTGATATTATGGATACATCATTATCATATATTTAAAGGGGTCTGGTCGTGGGGATAACTGAATAATATCGATGACGTCATCCAAATGTTGAAATAATCTGACGTTTCCTATTTCATCAATACCCACTCCGTTCATTCACCCGGCTACCGTACCGATAGTGGACAGATCTTCCGTAAATATAATTGAGCATTCCTACTTGTCTGGCACGGCGAACCTCCATTCGAAAAAGTCACAGTAATAACATACGTGCTGTCAATGCACAGACTACTTGCCGCACCGAGTAGGCCTACGCTTTATACATGTGACAAAGTAAACAGCGATAATTGATAACACAGGTGCTGTCAATGCACCGACTACTTGCTGCACCGAGTAGGCCTACGCTTTATACGCGTGTCAAGGTAAACAGCGATAATAAATTAGTAAGTTAAATGTTGGGGTCAATGCAAACGGAAATACAGTATAATTATACCAGATATGCCGAAATCACAACATACATTACATGATAATAATTAATGATTTCAAAAATAGTTTGGCATTCCTCGATATCACAATTATACCGAAATCAAGACATTGATGAAATCAATAAATAAATTAGGATGTTATTGACTTAATTATCACAATTTTGTTTCCATGTATTTTTTTGGCGCAACCGTACCAAAGATTTCCAAAGATTCGAACGTTCGTCGCGTCGGAACCGCGTAATACTTGGAGAGTTTGATTGCGGTATCCATGCTTACCATATTTTAAATAATGCCCTCACCTCTCTTCGTGATAAAAGCCGTTGTTTTAAATTATTTTAATGAGGTCCAAATGGAGAAATACTACATGTTAGACATTGTAATTTATGTTCATTAATACAGTTTAAATACGATACAATGACTTCATCTCAAACGAGGTCAACGCATACCCCTTCTACCAACCTCCACATGTGACATCGCCATTTTCATGAGTCGCTCTTCATCCATTCGTTCTACATGTCCAGGCCACCTCATACTTCCCTCATCACCCTCTCTATAAGACTCACATTTATCCCAATATCCTCTCGAATAACCTTCTCCTATCCAACCGCTTAACCCCCGAAATCTTCTCATCCAATTATTTTCTCACTTGGAGTCGCTATTGTTGATCCCCCGACAGAGCCAATATCTCAAGTTCGTAAACACATGCTGGGATAACACATGTACCCAATACCTTCCCTTTTATTTTTTATAAATGTGTCTGTTATCTGATATAACCCCCTCTGAATTTCTCCAGGCCAGAGCCCCCGACTGGATCCTTTTGCGCATCTCCACATCAAACCGCCATTCCCCAGAAATCATTCCCCCCAGATACGCAAAACTGTTCCTCTGCTTAATACCTTTGTCTGCAATGGTTATTCTCAACTCCTGCTGTTGTATGCCCACTGATAAAACCTTTGTCTTGTCCAGGCTCATATGCAGCCCAAATAATGCCTCTCAAATAAACCCTTACATTTTACCAGAACCTCCTGCAACTCCTGCTTAATACTATTCATAACTACTGCATGATATAGATCGTCAGCATATAACATTTTTTTTCAGTACATTCTTTTTACTGAATTTCCTTCTAAACAAACTTGGTATGAAGGTTGACACCAATGCATATACTATTTTAGTACATTTTGAACAATATCGTAGGTAGACTTTTAGAGAAACGTATTTACAAGCCATTTAACAGGCCTTTTATGTACTTTAGTTGTAAGGACCATACGTCACAATAGTCTTGATAAAGACGTTAGTGAAAAATGGCGTCCTAAATTTGAAAATTTCAAACATCAATATATTGAGAAAGGAATGTCCGATTTGACTCTAGTTTTAAGCATTTGGTAGATAATTTTCTGCTCTATAATATCAATTAACATTGAAATAAACTGTAAAATCCCTTTAATTAAAATAAAAAAGGGTGTACCGTATAAAATAAATAATGAATGGTTTGCATTCGTGCAATGTGGCATAATATTTCGTTCATTGAAAGATTGCACTGGTTGGTATACCATTCAACTCGGCTCCGCCCCGTTGAATAGAACCAGTGCAATCTTTCAACTCTTGAACTATTCTTCCCCATTGCACTCATAACCGTTCATTATTTGTATTTTATGTACGTTGATTCATATATTAAATGTATTTCAAGTTTCGTCGATCTGAAAAAAAATCATTGCAGAGGCCCAACATCAAAATATTTATAGGGGGCATATATATCGATTATAAACTGCAAAACACTTGTAGTCCGTGACAGGTAGCAAATAATGTACAATTTAGGGTACAGATATATGTAAATTAGTTTCCCCCTAAGGGATATATAATCTACACTATATGCGGTTGCATATGCATGTTGATATATTAAAAGTATTTCAATTTTAACCCTTAATTTTCCGAATTATTAAAATCAAATGTGGGAATTATGGTTTTATTGACTTTAGAGTAATTTCCACTCAAAAGTGTAAATGAGAAGTATATATATTTAGAAAGCTTATGAAATTGTCTTTCAAGTATAGTGGTTGTCTGTACCATATGATTATGTAATGTGCCAATATGCTAATTGTACATGCATGTCACGATATGTAGTATTCACATGGTACTAGTTGTTGATAAACCAAGTTTATCGAATTTAGCTTGGTATTTCGGCCGATATACTTATATTTTCAAAAGAACTTGGTATATCAATCGATACACTTGGTTTATCGACCGATAATCTTGGTGTATCAATCGATAACCCTGGTTTCTTTGTCGATAAACCTAGATTACTGAACAATTGGCCTGCCACAGGAATGCCACTCTTATGACAAGCCAGATGTTCAATAATTAGACAAACCAAGGTTTTATTGGATAAACCAAATTTAGCGGTCGATAATCCAGTTTTTGACGATAAGCCAGGTTTATCGATCGAATTGAAAATATTGATTTACAATCGAATCGATAAACTTGATTTATAGCCAATCGTAAATTTTAGTTTATCAATGGAAAATCTTGGTTTGTCAACAGATAATCTTGGTTTAACTAATTATTTACTATTTGGCCTGCCACTAAACGATAGTAGGGTACTGTATTGCCCGCGTAGTCTATTTCCAGGCTACACCAGGGTCATTTGCATAACTGAATGATGGTCTACATTCTGATGTTCTTAAAAAGGTTAATTGGTTAGAAAACAGAGTTGCAGTTAAGAGTTTATATACCCCCCCCCCCCTTGGAAGAATCGACATCGGCCTTTCGTGATCCGGCTTCAAAATATTGAAAAATATAACAGAAAGTGTTTTCCGAAATGTGTGGTCGTTGCCCACTTTCATGGATGTGATTGGTCAATTATCAAATTTTCCCGGATGTAGCCTGGAAAATTAAAATACACGGTCTGCCCAGATGGTTGATATATGATCGGTTGACATCCATCGGCCGGCTTAGTGCGTACTTTAGTTAATCAAGTGGCGTAGCTAGGAATTGTTGAGAGGGAGGGGTGGGGCATGAAGTTCCCTGATTTGTCAATGATACACTGTCTAAGCGGTTGAATAGTGAAATGTAATTAGATGGATTCCGGTACAAAATTATATGCAATTTATTGTCAAATTTGTGTTCACAATTTTCTCTTTTCCCTTTGTCGTCTTTTTTCAGCTACGCTGCGGAGTGAAACGGTCAAATAAGGGCACCAATCGATATTCCCCGACGAGAGGTATATCTCACCCAAAGCTGTCGACCAGCAGATACATTTTTTTACTAGTCGAATTGAGGGTAATTTGCATATCAACAATAGCAATTTTACGTTGTAGAGCATTCACATTGGTGAAAACGTGTTACGCCCACCGGGCCACGCCCCTTGTCGAAAACACAGTTTCTGTTACATTTTTATACATTTTTGAGGTCGGATTATGAAAGCCCGGTATCGATTATGCAGGTGAAATGAAAATTAGCAGAAATTCCTGACCCCACACCTTGTTTTCTAATCAATTTCCCTTTTCGAAAATGTTGTCAATATGCAAGTCATAACCATTTCGCCGCCCGGCCTCCCTGTATAAGAACCGGATACAGGTTATATACAATGGTATCCCCGGGGATGGAACTAGTTACAATTTAATAGACTTTCTGCATGGCGTTTGAAATGTAAATATTATGATCAAAAGCCAATCCTCGTCGCCGTTTGTTTAATCAGCCAATAAGCAATGGTTATCCGTATATTATAATACTGGTAAATTCGATGAAATGACGTAACGTGTAAATCCGCTATTGACAAGTACATACATACATTATATGTGGTAAGATGAGCCTATACATTCTGCTCACCGCCACAATGTGATCACTTTAACAAATGATATATCGTGTTTCCATTTCTAAATCTTCCCACATCAGCTATGGGTAAACAGCGACAGATTGAGTAATTAGACAAATTATGCAGTCGCATTTATTGGATAGTGTTTCTATATTTGAAATTGGAGGCCCTTATAAGCATTTGAGAAAACATATAGTCACGTTTCCGGTCGTTTCCCAAATGTAATGATTGGCCAGCATTTTAATATTTATGTTACAGCTTTTCATTTTCCATAATTGAAAATTTCAATTCCAGGAATCTTTCGCCGAGTGATGGCTTAATCCAAAACGACAAACGTATCTGTCGTGAAATGGGAGATTCGTCAAGTGCATGAAGATTCTACGTCATCATGTCTGAATGTGTGGAGTGATTACTGAAATAAAAATATACAAACATATTTATGTTGTAATGGTTTGCCGATATGTTTAAATCGCTGCTGTGCGTGTGTAGTGCTGCATTGACCTCACGAATAAGGACATAGCGTTGGTCCTAGGGATCGGAGATTAACCCCGGACAACTTTACACCCTGGACAATTACCCCCAGACATCCATAACCTTATCCCTGGCACTAACCCTATAACCTTTACAAGATTAAATTGTCTGGGTGTAGTTGACCGGGAGGGGGGGGGTACTCATCCGCGGTTTGGTGGTTGTCCAGGGGGTATAGTTACCCTGACACGATATGGTTCACGTTATATATTATCCATTGCATTATGAAGGGTTGTCATTGATGGTCACCGATCCAC
>JAODAI010240729.1:0-10296 GCA_027575025.1 Scotoplanes globosa | reverse complement strand
ATTATTGATTGGAACTCTCTTCCTGGCTTAGCCAGAAACTCCCCCTCAGTTTCCATCTTCAAATCTGCACTGGAACAGTTTGACCTCTAAAGTTAACCTTTTTGCAGCTGTATTCACATATCACATATTTCACACACCCACCAACGTTTCCTGTGCGGGAGAACCCTTTTAGGGTGGTTGCACGGTATTTATCCAGACGAGTGTAGGTTATACAGTAACTATGTTAATGTATCTCAGAGTTTATTTGCCACAAACATTTTGGAAGTAAACATTGACGATTTTTTCTTCATGCGCTGGGCGCGCTAAATATAATAGATCTTGCAGTATAATTTTCCCCGACTGTTAAAAAAATAGCCTGACATTTTAAGACAAATCTGCGATAATTTAAAAAATCCGCGACAGAATAACATAATTCTCTGATAATTTAAAAAAAATCTATATTTTAAAATAATTCCCCAATACTGAGTTTAAAAAAATCTTTAAACAGCTTTAAAAATCTTGACACTAAAAAATCCCGACTGCGCCGGACCTCCCCGAAAAAAAAACAGTTCTCAAACAGCATACCATATACAAAATCACAGATAGCTTAAAAATCCACCTGCGGGGCTGACCTCCCCGGAAAATTAAATAATAGGCATAGGCCTATATCTTAGCCATATCCCTGGTAGCAAATAAATCATTTTATTTTTCCATATTCACGATATTATTCAGTATATCATTAAAAATGTAACTTACATAAAAATATGAAAAATGTTACAATGCATCCCAACCCACTTAAATATAAAAAATATCGACCGACGACTAGACTATGGGTGACACACACACACATTTTCACACTTGCCCGACCAATGACCAGTAACATACAAAAGGTGATATACAAAGCATTCTTTAATCAGGTGTCGATTATGAAATAAATATTTTAAAATATTATTGCATTAAATCGATATATCAATAATTATATTGCCGGATACTGAGAAACACCTTCTGAGACTCTGAAGAAAGCCTACGATACGGTTCCTGTGGAATTATTTCTGTTTAGGTTGTTTTGGTTACGGCCTGGAAGGAAGGCAAGTTTACGGCCTGGAAGGCATATTTATTTTACGACGTTAGGAGACCACTAAAGTGGATGAAGTATAGATACTCATAAATTGCACCGTCACGTCGGGTGATCATCCAATTTATAAATTTGAAGTCAATTTTGGATATTTTGTTGGTTCCGGGTGTCCGAAGAGTTTGTGGTTACTATTGGGCTCAAGCAGGGTTATCCCCTAAGTCCACTTATTTTCATTGTGGTAATGGAAGTGATTAGCAGCAAAGTCAGTACAAAGAATGTACTGAAAAAGCTCTTATACATGCTGACGACCATAGCAGTAGTTATGGATAGTAATTAGCAGGAGTTGCTGGTAGAATGCGGGTAGGATTTATTTGAGAGACATGGGTTACGTATGAGCCTGGATAATACATAGGTTTTAACAGTGGACATACAACGACATGAATGGGTGTAACCTTTGTAGGCACAGGTATTATTAAGCAGAGGGGTAGTTTCTCTTATATAGGGGAATGATCTACGGAGATGGGTCGGACGGGGAGGTGCGTAAAATTATTAAGTTGGGGGCTCTGTCCTGAAGAAATGTAGAGGGGGTTACATTATAGATCTGGCATATTTCAAAGATATTAAAGGAGAGAAAGTATTAGGTGCATATCTTATTACAACATGTATTTACAGGCTTGAGACAGTGGCTCGTCTGGTGCTCAGCATCAGCGACTCCCAAGTATGAGAAAATATTTGGAGTAGAAGGATCGCGGGTTAAACGGGTGGATAGGAAAAGGTTGGATGATATTCTCGGGGGAGATTTATATTACTATAGGAGTGGGTGATATGGGACCGCTTGGGGTGGGCTGGGCATGTTGAATGTATGGACGGGGGCGACTTCCAAAAATTACGATGTCACACGTGGATGCTGGTAGAAGGGGTAGAGAGAGACATTGTTTGAGATCAGACTGCATTGAGAGGGATTTTATGAGAGATGATGACGATTAGAGGGTCGTGGCTAGCTATGTATATAGGGAGGTGTATAGCTTTCGCCAATGATGCAGCTGCAACTAAATCACTTACGAGCCTTCGGCCCACGGTATAAATAACTTTGGATTGAGTCTTCTTATTATCGTATCCACATATGTAAGCTAGTATATTGTGTTTCAGCCAAAGCCGAACACAAACTTCCGCAGTTTTGTTGAATTCAGCCAGGTCCTCATCACAGTCCTGCTCTAGTAGTACTAGTGGACATCACAGTAAATGTTCCATGATTTGTGATTCAAGATCACACAAACAGGTCACGTCATCACTGTCCAGATAAAGTATATTTCTGGAGCGTTACTTATCCGTGACCAGTACCGGATCTTAGTCGGTTCAGGCATTTCCATTCCGACCAGCTCAGGAGAGAACCAAAATGGAGATCTTCTTTTGCGCTTAGACACATGGATGTTGTATAGACATAGTAGGTTGGTGTGCCTCTCTTTCTACGTCGCCGGGGAAACTTCTCCTAGATTTCAGCTGTGTGTTCGCTGATATACCTGGCCGAATAATGGATGGCGCTCATCTGTAGTCTGCCTTTGGTATTATCGACTGTCATACTGCTTGCAGACCTCCCTGAATATCTGGAGATAGGCTACTATGCCAGACCGGCTATATAGACTGTCACGGGGTAGAGTAGGCTCCAGGCATCCAGTGATTATGCGACACGTGGCATTGATGTATTGAGTCATTGTGTACACCATGGCAATATATGGTAATCCCTTCACCCTGTCTACATAGTACAGTGCATGCATCATACATGTATAGAGTAACAATATATCCCCTATATACAGTACAGTATGCATAGGCAGTCTAGTGCAGTGATGCGTGTCCGGCATAGTGTATCCAATCATTATGGAACTATCAATATCGTTTTTTCGCGGGGACAAACAACACGGGTAATTATACAGACTTTAAATAGACCCGTGTTTGTGTCGGATTGACTCGGAATTCGGGCGACGTTCCTTTGGGCACAGAAGGCCGTCGTGCTCACTATACCACGGTGCAGATTTATAACAGACATTTTCAAATATTGTTAAAAATCCATCCACCCATGACATAATATATAAAAGAAGTGTTTGTTTACTGACTCATACTGGATATATGCACAGTCATATAAAAGTATTATCAAGTTAACTTATTACTGTATAATCAATAATATTGCGGCTCCAATTGTAATTTATACCAGCCATCACCAGTATTTGTAGGTCATATATGTCCACGACAAATTATTCCGTCTGTGGCAAGAAATTGTTTAGTTCAAAATACATCTTTTCTTTCGACAAATTTGAGGAATCTTGAAAATTTAAATGATCCTGTAAATTAGTGTAAACATTACAATGAAGTAATATTTTAAAATTTACATCTACTGATTTTTTTACAGTTTACTTCAATTAAGCTGTCAATTATTATCAAAAGTCTCTAATCTTTGATATTTCACAAGATATAACACGACACGAGACAAAGTTAGACCTCGTTAAGGTCTCCCGACTATGTGTATTTATCTAATATATATAATATGGATGATCTAGTTTCTAACTGCATTATATGTAATAATTACGCCTCACAATTTGTATTCTTCTGCATATCCTCTGATAAATAAATACCTCTGAGTTGTACATCCCTCTGATCAGTACCACACTCAACTGTTGGCAATATTGTCAAAGACCATAGTTATATTATTATATATATGGCGCACTCGGTGTATTATTAAGCCGGTATTAACGGTGGTTGAAGCATATATAATATAAACCGAACCCCGCCGGACCTTACATAGGTCCAAGACAGTGTAGGCGTATATGAGAAGTAGAATGTACCAGTAGTAAAGCAAAGGTTGGTCCCCTCAGGCTAGGCATGTCCGTCGTGTGTCTCTTATCTTTCTCTCACCTCTATCAGTGCACACGTCTGATCGTCACTGTGGGAGTTTTGTTTTCAGGGCATAATATAACACTTTTCATACAGGAAAGTACCATTCCCACGGAGGAAATTAATACCTATATGTGATCAGTGATGGCGCCATGTCATGAATGTATACACGGTTGCCGGGGCAAATGGAAATAAATGTCCATACCACCATATTTTAGCTCTATTTTAGATACCCGTCGGCTAGACCTCTGGCCGGGAAGTATATATCCTCCTATCTTGGAAGTTATCAATCCTTACTCTCTAGGCCTACCGCTTACCCCATGCATTATGTGATGCACCATGGCAAATAAGGTAAGATGTCAGTCGTCCCTTGGTCATGTTGAAATATTAGTATAAAAAGAAAGAACTGAGACCATTAACAATAGTGTAGTTTAATACCACAATGTGGTCCCAGTTATATGTCTTAATTCATGTTGTTAGTACGCTGTAAGACATCACTGTAAATCACCGTATGCGCCCCCTAATCAACCTCTCTGTAAGACTCCTATAGTCATCCCGATGTTCTCCCTTATATCAACTAACCTTATCCTCTCCACCCGCTTAACCCCGGCGATTTTTTTTGAGAAATGAAATGTCTTTAGATGCAATCTGGTGCAACATTTGGTATCAAATTTAGCCCAAATCGGGTTAGCAAATCATCATTTTTTCCATTTTGCCCTCTTTTCCCCCTCCTTTTCCTCCTTTTTTCCCTTTCCTTTTTTATTTTTTCCCTCAAAATCCCTGAGGGGGGGGCATGGCCCAATGCCCCCTCGCTACGCCGCTGGTAACACGATTGTTGTTTACATGAGCAGTGGGGAGAAAGGCAGTCTGCAAAGCTGCTGAAAGCATATCATTACAATATTTATAGATAACAGCATGCACTATTTTTTATGAATGTCATTATTTTTAGTAAGCCTAGGTTACTATAGAGAAGCGAAGTAGAGTAACGCCTATGTTTCTTAAATAAAGTTTTTAAAATTCTACTTGGCATAATTTGAAGAGGAAGGACTGGTCATGCCATACATTTCAATACCTGCATAATTACTCATTTATACTTTTTTGAAGGAAAAACTAGAATAGCACAAGTGGTGATGCATAGTTTTAGGATAGATAATTATAGAGTTAGTCTTCCCAAGATGTAAAGTAAGTTTATTGGCATCAAGCCAATCATTTAGCTTCAGTACCGTTTCCTTGGATATACAAATTAAATTATCACAATCTTTATCAAATAGGAAAACATTGGTGTCATCAGCAAATAACCGAGTAGATATATTAGGAACAGCATTATTGATATTATTAACACAAATAAGAAACAGTAAAGGTCCTAAAACAGAACCTTGAGGAACACCAGTTATAATGTTTTGATAATTATAATAAATACTGTTAACATAGGTACATTGTTTTCTATTATTAAGATAACTAGCCAGCAAATTGTATGATTTACCACGGAAACCATATCATTTCAGCCTTGCCAAGAAGGATGGCATGATCAACAGTGTCAAAGGCCTTTTTCAAGTCTAAGTACAATCCTAAAACATTATTGCCATCATTAAGTTGATTGCGAATTGAATTAACAGTAGGCCTATCTATATAAAAGAGCATGACAAGTTGAGTGACCTTCTCTGAAACCGAACTGATAATCAAATAGAATATTGTTCTTATTAAGTAAATGACGAAAACGTTTCTCTATCACATATTCCAACAACTTATTGATACTGGAAAGAAGGCTAAAAGGTCTATACTTTTCTGGAAGCTTTTGATCACCTTTTTTGAAAATCGGAATAACCTTAGCAATTTTTAAAACATCAGGATAAACTCCAGACCAAAGGACATTCTTAAAGGTATGAGTTAAACCCGGCGTAACAACATGATAAATTGATTTCATGCAGAACAATGTTCGGGATTCCACCAAGACCGGGGTCTAGACCCTAACGTTAGACAAAGGTTAACGTTATGCCTACCATGTTTGTATACATTAATTACGTCATAGCCATATGGTAAAAAATGCACGGCTGATAGTAAAAAGTGCACGTGTGATAGTAAAAATGTACGGTGACAGTAAATAAATGCATGGTGTGACGTCATCACTGAATGGTGATTTCTTACTCAATATTACGAGATACACGGTTATCCAATCAAATGTCTAGAATATACTTGGGTGTTGCATAAAAAAATATATTATAGCATTGGCATTGCTGCAATGAACAGTTTAATTAATTTTGCTAAATTATGGAGCAAACTGGCTTCTGCTATTGACTACTACACGGATTCGAGAAGTCCATCAATGACTGTGAAATGGTAAAGCGCTTTGTAATCTGTTGGAAAAAACGTTATAAAAAATACACAACATTTAAGTATGGGTGGGTGTTTTTGTGAGTGTATGTGTGAGTGTATTGAATTGGCCATTGTATGTGTGTGATGCGTAGCTTATAAATACGGACGGTGTCTCAAAAATAAGTATCATTATGTTTCCATACTTGGTAGATGGTTAATCTCAATGACTACATGAATTGTTTTTGGTGGAAGTCAAGGATTTGAGGTCACTAGAAGTCAAACACTGTAAATATTGACCCTAACCGTAACGATCTGTATCTCCAAAAGTTAAAGTCTTACAAAGTTCATAATAAATTATATGAAGGTTCTCCTCAATTATTACAAAACCGTTATTGATGGAGGTCAAATGTCATTTGAGGAGAGGTCAAGCATTGAGCATTGTTTGGACTTGGCATTGTCTGTGATGTAAACACGGTATTTCTATAAGCTTAACTCTGGAAATGTTCATACTTGATATATTAGTTCACCCCAATGAGTACAACAACCCTATTGTTTTGGTGGAAGTTTTTATGTCAATGGAGGTCAAAAGAGCATAATGCAGGCCCATAATCTCGGAGCTGTATATAGCTCTTTTTATATTAAGTTGTAGCAAAACCAATTTTAATGATTTCACTCAACATTTGATTATCCAGATATTGAACCATCATATATCCTATCAGTCGGTACGTGGGGAATACATATTTCCTAAAACGGTGGCACGGTTTGAGGATGGAATCGTTCGCAACGAGTTCCTGTTTGAACCGAAAGTAATAATGAATTATATATGTAAAACTCAAAACCATATAATTATATCAAAATCAATTAAAGGTTACCTACGGTCAAAAACTCAATAAGTATGTAATTATATAGATATGTAGACGGAAGTGACAATATACTGTTTTAGCCTCTAGCGTCCATCAGCGGACCCATTGTTAAGCGCGCAGCTATGACGATAAGTACACATATTCGAACATGTAGGCGCTATCTATATCACTTTCATATATTATTTATATATGTGATATAGGTACACACATACCCACACGCATAGTATGCATATTATCAGTGAATTTCGAGGGGATATTGAATTATTTTTACATTAGATACTAATATAAGTTGTTGACTTAGTCCTGTATATATAAGAAGCTATAGTCCACACAACATATCCCCGGCGCGGCGTAGTAGGTTGTTCTTCAACAAAAATAGCTGTCCCCGAGTCACGGTGAAGACCCTGCTAGATATATAGAGTTTCAAAGCGGCTTAACTTAAGCAAGAATCACATCGAATTTAGCCAAGGGGCGAATTTATTTTACTAATATACATTATATTGGTTGGCTTGGCCTCCCGTCACACCCCCATGCAATAAGTGCAACAGTTAGCTTTGTTGCTATATACGAGTATAATTAGAAATGCTCGCTGTACTTATCTCCATTTCTATGTCGATATTGACATAAATCAAAAAAGTGTAGCGAAAGTTGTATTGCTCAAGGTAACATTTTGAAACTTTATATGATTTGATAGGAACGGGACCGTCCATTTAGCTGGAGTTTAGTGGGAGATTAAACGTCAGTGCGCATTGTACGTGGATAGTAAGTACAATGATCTTATGATCTTGGGTTATTGGTACTTGGTAGATGGATGACATGGGACCGTAAGTCTGTTGAGTAGTTTGATGCACTTTGCAAAGATTTCACTTTGGGTGGAACGTACGAGGGGTCGTTGCCCCTTATTACAGGTGACGGACAATACTTCTTTAACACGCAAGGGTGTATATGTGTATGCAAACTGAGTCTAAGAATGAACTCTTGTTAAAGTTATATCACATATTTCTACCATTTCCAAGTCACGTTCCGATTCGCCATGCGATATATTGTACGTACTTTGTATAGATTTAACTTTGGGTGGAACGCACGAGGGTCGTGCACTGCTCCAGGAATAACTATAGGTGATTTTTTAGCACTAAGAGATGGATGTGTATATGTGAGGCGACATGGCTAATCGGGTATTATATCGCCCATGATGGATTGGTGTGTTTTTTGTATTTTTGGAAAGACTACAGTCTTAGCTTTATTTTGTTACCCAGATTATAAAATTATGTCGTTTAAAAGGTGCTCAAAATTGAAAATTGGGATGTCTATTTTGTGGTAAAATTTAAATGACAATGAACTAAAATCATGAGTTAATATATGGTTCAAAGTGACATTCGATAGTGACGTGCTGTCCAACGGTTTTAGGTTATTGAATAATATTGCAATGATGTGGTCATTCATTTTTAACTGCAATAATAGTGTATACTATGAAATTAGTGTTGATAAAAATTTGAACTTTCTCTACTTAATGTAAGAAAAATTATGCACATTAGTGTGATATTTTGAATAGCGCTCTTAATTTTATGATTTTGAACAAAAGTCATAATTTACCCTATTTCCAACATTTTTCCTCAAATCTGATAACGATAATATATGAATTGGAAAGTAAACAAGTTGAAAAAGAATATTTTGACAATAAATAAATAAATTTCATTAAATATGTCTTTATCTCAAAATGAAAATTCTCGGCATAATACCCGATTCGCTGTGTCACCTCACATAATCGAAGGATGAACTCTTATTAAAGTTATATCATATCATTTGATACCATTTCCAAGTCACGTTCAGGTTGACCATAATGGCATAATAATAATAATAAAAAACATTCATTCGGTAACTCAGATCTGTTAGCTTTGTATAGCTATTCTTCCCGGCTGATATCGACGTGATGTCTACCTAAATATAATTTACTGTAGGCCTGGTATTACAGGTTCACTTAATTGACATAGTTATAAAGATATGGAAAATACAACAGATGTGAGGTAAATCTGTTGCATTTTTAAATTAACTTCCAGGATCGAGAATAGAAATCTATTAAAAAAGATTGCTAATTGCTAGATTGCTAATCCTTTTTTTTATGACAATTTTGTATAATGTAGGCTAACGCTCAAGCTGTGATAATCCAATGTTCGTATCTGAGATTCGAGGTTATATATTAAGTAGAAAAGTAGAAAAGTGAAAATATGTTATATATATATACTTAATACTTAGAGAGGGTATGATATGTATAACTACTAATTAAAACTTTTGTGTACGGCATATTTAATGATATACTTCATTCTTGCATGTGTAATTTGTTTCAACTGAACAAAGATATATTCATGGTCCGTTTCTAAGAGATAAAATAATAATATTAATTTGTGTATTAATACAGAACTAAGTTTTTACTAGCTCTGGACCCAAATTGTTGAACTTGAGCTCGAGTTCATCATTAAACATATTAATAATGCAATTATTTTCTATAAACAGCTAAAGATACGGTCATTATCAATAGTATTAATTGTTATATATAGTTTGACATCAAATCATTGTTTGAAGCCTATAGCTGTGAAATAAGTATTATATATACATTGTTTCTTTTCCTCTATTTTCAAAGGGGTCTGCTTTGTATATTTTTTGCTCTCCCCACTGCAGCCCTCCCCACACTTATTCTTATATTCATATGAAATATATATATATTGATATACTGTGTTAATAAAGAGGACATAGATTGAATTGAAAACTGGGTCTTCGATTCGAATTACACCATTTATACGCTAAGTTGAACAGGGTAATAAAAAACATTTTTTAAATTGATTTCATATAGCGTAAATATCCATAATATTGATTCTTTCCTGTCATTTACAGACACGATAGCCAATATTACACAAAATGACTGGCGTATGGACTTCTACCTAAGCTAACTTTACAAGAAAAGTGGAACAAGGCTAAAATAGTATTTCCGGAAAAGACAGTTTTTTCCATTAACGATATAGGCCTATCTCATTTTGAAGAAGCCTTGCTAGCAGATTTTGTATTTGTGAAGATTTTCAATTAGTAGAGATCAATAAATTATAACGGTAATATAAACGATTATATTAGTTTATTTAAAGCTGCTTATATACCACTTAGTACCTTGTATGGATATGGGGGTTTCGC
>JAODAI010240618.1:0-10297 GCA_027575025.1 Scotoplanes globosa | reverse complement strand
CGACATACATACAGCGGCGGCAATTGGGTTAAAAATAAGCCTTTTCATACTGTAGTCTCGGAGATGGCAGCACAGCGCATGTGCACAAGGAGGTCATCAAAGCAAAACAAAGGAACAATAGAATCCGGTACCATGGTCATGGAACTGAGCACTCTACGCATGCGCTGCATCATTGTTCGATCACGAAATATGCTATTCACATTATTGCAACTGATAGTTTTACTCGCCTTCAAAGTTTGTGTTCCTAGGATGATTATTAATAAATGTAATTTACAAATTATAAAATTTATCTAAAGTTATAATAATACTTATTATAATTATTCTTTTACAAATTTAGCCCAAATATTGTTGACATTTTTTACAGTACAGCTGACCTCCTGGGCCCCGTTTCATAAAGATTGATTTTAAAATTGATTGGTTACAATCTATTGTAACTTATGATCGATCGCTAAAAGCCGTTTCATAAAATCAATTTTAAGTTAAAATTGATTCAAATGTTTTTATGTTCAGTGGAGGAGGCTGGGAGCGGTTAACCTTTGACAAATGGATATATAGCTAGCAGACTGAGTCAATAAAAATAGCGGACAATATGCAAAACAAAACAAACCACTGACTGTACACTTCAAGCTGTTGCTAACAGCAAATCGTACTGCGTAGCGTTAGTGCTGTATACAAATTACAATGTTATTACAGTCGCAGCTGCTCACCGGAGTTCAACTTCAATGCAGTAAAATTAATAATACCATGCACAGTCGAGTCTAGGCTAGTCAGTATTGTTTTTTATTATTTGTGTACAATTTGATCATATTGTACACAATTTGATCATATTGTACACAATTTGATCATATATATTGTGTACAATTTGATCACACACACCCGAAGGTGGTGATATAATATTTGACTAGTATTTTAAATGTGTAAAAAAATCAGAAAAATGGTACATTTTGGCAAATATTGACAGTTCTCCTAAAATGTGGAGGACTGCGTCCACCGGCGCTGCAATCTGTCAGTGTAGCTGTCTTAGCCAAACTTTTTCATATTTGTGCAGGCTGACTGTAGTATTTTTGGTAAAATGTAGCCTTAAGTGTGTATTAAAAGTCAATGCAGTTTCAGTTGATATGATGAACTTACAATTGTTCCGGATCAATTTTAAAGTTACGATCGATTCATTAAAGGTTAAAATTGATATAAATCATAACTTTTTTCATGAAACAGACTTACGATTGATATCAATTTTGAAATTGATCCGAATCAATTTTAAAGTTACGATCGATTCATTAAAAAGATACGATTGATATCAATCGTATCTTTCTTTCTGAAACAGAGTTAAAATTGATATCAATTTTAAAATTGATTGCCACACTTACGATCGATAGATCAATTTTAAAATTGATCGTAACTCCTTTATGAAACGGGGCCTTGGTGGTACGTCTACCTACCCTACAGTATAGCATTCAGTTTAAATTACAACGTACTTGGAAGTTGAAATGATTGAAACCTATTGGAATGCCATTACTCTGGGATGCTACATATATGACAGCATTCTTGCACAATAGTAATAAGAAGAAGAATAGTAATATGATATAAATTGTATAACACCTTTATGGAAAAGACTGGAAGGTTGCAGCTCTATGCTATATAATCTGTTCATAGCATTTTTTTTAAATTACAATTTTTACAAAAATCATACAAAATATCACGTGATGATGTAACATGAAAACATCAATAGCATATACATAATTGAGAAAGTTAAGTTTTAATTAAGAATCCTCTAAAAATTGGGTCAAGGTATTTGATTCCACATAATCTGACATTCTCGCTAATTGATACCCAAGTGTTGCAGCTGCAAAAGCTAAACATTTACTTCTAAAATGTTCACCGACAGTTGGAGCGTAATTCAATTATTAGATCCAATGTATCGTATGACATGTTGCATTATTGTAGAGCTTCTGCACACGACGCCACTTCACTGCATTGCAGCAGTACCACACCCTTTCGATGAACAATGTCCATTGCTGATTGGCTGTACACGGTACATGTGATGTTGTTTTTGTTGTTTCCCATCGTCCTGGCCGTCTAGGGTTCGAATCCCGGGTCGGGCCTAGCAGTGTGGGTTTTTCATCCGAGAGCAATCCTGGTTTTCCTATGCGAATGACTTTCTCAAATTTAAAATCCAAATTTGACTTCAAATTTATTAATTTGATGACCCCCCGACATGAAGTTGTAATTTAAAAGCCTTTGCTTCTCCCACTTTGGTGGTCGTTTAGCGTCGTAAAATCAAGTAAGCCTTCCAGGCCGATTATTATAATGCAGAGATCTATATGGGTTTTTGCTACTGTGCGTAATCAATTCTTATGTTGTTCTTATTAATAATTTTTGTTATTTCCCCCACACATCCCCTTCCCCGTCTATCAGGCAAGAAACCGACCATTCTATCGCCGGAGGAGTATCGCAACCGATTCTGTGAGGCCATGGATAAATATTTTGTCTACGTGCCAGACAGGTGGACCGGACTGGGGCGGGACATGTTCAGAGCCAAAGTGACCGCAGATAAGATGGAGGCGAGGTCACCCAAAGACAAACATTGACTATCAGAATTATCAACATTGCTGCTATCGACATAATATGCGGTGGAGTAGCGGAAGTGGTCTCCTTCAAACTTTGCGAAACTGGGAAGAAAAACAACGGACAGCCTCTTTTATTAAATAGATAAGTTGCAAATGCATTCCAAAAAGAGGGGTACGAAACTGGGAAGAAAAACAACGGACAAGAGAGGTAGACGGACACGCCTGCTTTTGACAGATCAGCAGTTTGAATACAGAGTGATGTTGATTATATTGTATCTTGTCTCTCAAAGGCTTTGGGAAACTCATATAGCTTATGCGTCGAAAAGGGTCAGGAAACCTGATCTGATCTGTCAAAATCGTGGGCTGACCCCGAGACATTTGACCACCTATAAGTTATGTGACAGGGCATGGTATTCATGAGTCTTAATACAGTTGTCTGTTACTGAGGTGACTCATCGGCCCCGGTATGCAATCTGGCCAGCTCCTGTGGGTGGCCTACAGTGTCTTAGTTTGATTTAGCGGCTAGCGTGGAACAAACGGTAGAGCATCCGCCTGAAGGTTGGGCGACTGAATAGTGGATTCAAGTCTGCGTGGGTTCCAGACCTCGTGGAGGTAGAGTCATACCAAAGACTTTAAAAATGCTACATGTTGCTGCTTGATGTTCAGCCTGGAGATAGAGTCATGCCAAGAGTCATACCAAAGACTTTAAAAATGCTACTTCAAAAATGCTACTGCTGGATGTTCAGCCTGGTACGAGATTGGGTCATGATGACAGAACAGAAAAACGGAGAATGTTAACCAAGGCTCAAAAATGAAGCTGCGCATGCAGAACGTGTGGGCCGCACAGCAGTACGCTATGCAATATTGTGTGATATTGAATTTACGCACTACTTTACCATGATTTTGACGTGCCTCTTATATGCCTCAAATTATACAGTAATATAAATACTGACTACTGACTATGACACAAATGAATAGCACAGACGCATATGGCATGGCGCATTGGTATGATGCGTCTAGTGCTTTCTGAACTTTGGAGGGTAAAAAAGGACTTTGACGGGTAAAAAGTTGGCTTCATTTTGTTAAGCGTACGATTCTGTGTTTTCTAAGGTCATGATCAATAATCCAATGATCCTCGAATATGAAGAAATGCAGACGGCGCTAATAAACCGCAAGGTTACAAATGAGCCGTTGCAGTCAAGCAAGCAATTATTTTGGTTTATTCTGCATACTAAGTGTACTCTGGTTGAGACTCTTCATTCGACATACTCTAATCATTGCCAATTATTGTATGCTTATTTCTGTGATACATGATGATGATTATATTCCAGTGGCTCTAACTGGTATATCAAAGGCTTGGGTGGCTCATATAACCACTGTGTTAAAAAGGGCCAGAAAACATATTCATTCATTCATTCATATATAAATGTGACAAAAGATGCTTGTTTTTGTTAACCTGTAGCAGATGGGTGTTTGATGCAGGACACTTCTCTAGTTGCGGAAAATAATTAACATTTTATGATCGTGATAAAAATAAGGCTTCGTTTTGGGCCATACCAAAGACTTTAATTATGAAACATGCTGCTCAAGATTTGGAGACAACTGATAATATGGTCTAGAAGAACAGCTTGTTTCGATATGGCTTTCTCCCAGAGAACAATGTAAAGTCAAAAATGCACCTTTTGAAATTAGTGAACTAAAAATGTCTAACAATTATTTTTATTTATTTGTATGCGGAAAGCTTAAGTATGTGTCATGTATGTGTTCATTTTCGACATTAGCATTGATTATTTATTACACATTTAATCTTTCAAAACTCACATTTCTCAGATCTGAATGTTGATCATCTTGTGAGAGACTTGTCGGACAATGTCTTACATACCCACAGCAATAACAAATTATACATCATTTTAAAGATAGTAAACTACAGAATCATAAGACTTGTGTAATATACAGCTAAGAAATATTTCTTATACAAGGAAATTTCTTGATCAAAAGAGTGCCAAGGTTTTGATTCATGCCTTATCTTATCATCAAAGCCTGGTTTTTGTAACTCTCTTTTGTTTGGATTATCGGGTCAGCAGATATATAAGCTTAAAAAATCGAAAATACAGCTGCATGAATCATTAGAATATTTTGGAGGTCATTGGCATCAGTAATAATGTATTGACTGAATAGTGGATTCGAGTCAGTGTGGGTTCCAGACCACGTGGAAGTAGAGTCATCTGAAATGTATTTACAATATGACTTATTTCGCTTTTTAGAAGTCGCCAACTTCTCAAATGTCAGAAATTTAGTGACACTTTTACTTTTTGTCAGTTGCAAAAGATCAAAAGCAAATCCACTAAGCCTATGTATCGAGTACAGAACCTCTACCGCGATTTGCGTGTGAGAACCCCTCGCAGCGAGGTGTCTTATAAATTTACACAGAAAGGGTTATTTTCAGATAATGGTACCGTAGTTATATTATAGGACATGATCAGCAATTCAGCGATACTAATAGTGCAACTATTAAACAAACTTCATGGTAAGCTAAACTATGAAAGAAGGCAAGCAGTCGCTTGTTCCTTACGACATGCGTACATATTGCTTGTGTATTTAACATTTTTCATATTTAAGATTGGTGTTTATAACCAGATGTCAATAGCACTGGTTCTAATTTACTTGCCCAGTGTATAATTGGCGCTATATTTTTATACAAAATATTCTAGAGATTATATTTCATGTCTCACTAAAGTCTTTACATTAAATGTGCTAATTACTAAAAATGTAATGTTCTTGCCATGCTGGTTGTAAAATTTCCAATCCACATGTGACTGTCACTGAAATTATTATTACATTCAAGAATTAATTGTTGTAGACCCGGACGAGTCATACGGGGATGAGGTCGGGCTGCCTTATAAGATGAGAGGCTATTATGTACGAGTGGTGCTGCGAGCACATGGTCAACAATTCAGTGATCCTCGATTAGGAAACATTCCGAGGACGGCTCTATTAAACCGCAGGGTTACGATGAGTATAGTATTACTACGATTATTGAACAATTGTGACTATTAATAATCACTCAAGACAATTTTCTAAATATTTATTTACATATTTTTGTATTGACAACCATCGGGATATATGCTTTTATTCTGTTTATAAAATTACTATTTTGAACTTACAGAGTCTTCAAGGTGAAACTGTAGAATAATTGAAAATATATTACGGAACATCATTCAAAGACTGACTTTCAATAATAGGTGAAGATGTTTCTTTTATAATTTAAATTATCATAACATTGACTGAAATAATGATACTCCACCTATAATGAAGGTGTGACGCGATTCTAGATTTTATCCACGTACTGAAAAGCCATCATCTTCAGATGCTTTTAAATGACAATCATAGGTGACTTCACCCACAGTGCTCCAGTTGCAAAATGGAACATGTAAGTAATTAGTACCTGGAAAATAGCACCACATTTATTGATAAATCAGATCAGTTTATGTAGCTGCATCACATATCACGTTGCCAATATCTCAATATGACAATTACAGGCGAGTTCACCCACAGTGCTCCAGTTTCAAAATAGATCCTGTGTGTCTGCATGCTGGTGACTTCACCCACAGTAGACTGAATGACTGAACTCCTTTTGTCAGACCAATATGACTGACCAACTCCTTTGTCAGACCAATATGAATGACTGAAGGCTTCAAATTATATCATATAGACTTGTAGTAGTAATTTGTACACACTATGCATTATTTATACACTACAAAAGTAATATATAGTACCGTGGGAAATAGCACCACATTTATTGATAAATCAGACAAGTTTGGCTGGAAGTGCATGTTGTGCATCATACATGTTGTTGTCAATACTCTGAACGCTCAAATAGTACGATGGAAAATAGCACCACGTTTAAAAAAAAATTGGCTGGAAGTGTATAGGTACATCACATAGTCGCCAATATCTCAATACGACTGAAGGCTCAAAATAATATATATAGACTTGCAGTGGTAATTAGTAGCAAGTAATGTAGTACCGGTTTGGTGGAAAACAAATCATATTTAATAATAGAAAAAAAAGGCATGCATGGCTTTGCTTCGATATGCTATAATCAGATGGAAATATAATTAATTTAATGAAAACTGCAGTGTAATTTGTCTCCGTCTAGATTTATTTATTGGAATGTTGTCAATACTAGTTAGAAGACTCAAAAAAAATCAGTGGAAAGTATCAAATTGGACGGACCAATAAAATGGACGGAAAAGTTATTATAAAACGTTACGAATATATATAAAGACTTTCAAATGCATCTCAAAACAAACTGTGGAATATTTTTTATATTAATATGGGAATATTTGAGGCTTCAGCACCAAGCCTCCATACATACAGGTTCAAGGCGCATCATCAGTAAAACTTTATGAACAACAGCAACCAACGTTGTCACATCGCACTTGCCACCTGCCAATTATAAGTGATGCACCACAGCAGATCGGGTATAAAAACAAGTGAAAATTAATATTTAATCAAGCCAATCTGCCGTGGTGCATCACATATAATATTATGGTGAACAATACGGACCAGTAGACCTTCTACCCGGAAGACCCCTGATCCGAGAAGGCTGGATGAAGTAGACGGTAAGATTAATAATATGAAAAAAATAAAAGCACCTTCAATAAAAAATATCTAATGACGGTGAGATTAATAATATTTAATTAATAATTTATAAAATATAACAAAAAATAAAAGCACCTTCAATAAAAATTATCTGCTATTTAAAATATTCAATCTAAGGCGACGACTAATAGTAAATCCCATTTCAACATCTTTACAATTCTCCGAAATAATCTGAACCAACCCCACTTTTCTATCTCTCAGTAAATGCCGCTTTATACCATCTCTGCTCGTATCTGCGCTTGAAAGATTATTTTGAACAACTAATACCATCTCTGCATATTTTCATAGAACAATCTCCCTTCACAATATTTATTCATTTTGAAAGAAACGCTGCACTATATATACCATTTCTGTGCAGCTCGTTCAAGATGCTTCTGAAACTGTTGACATTATCACACAAAATTAAGAAAGTGTTTCCAAAGTTCACTCAAAAACAATGACCATAATAAATGCATTTCGTTTTGCACTCTTCTCATATTAACAATCTCTGTCAATTAATAACTATGCCATTTTCCACACCGTTTCTGCTAACATCTGTCAATTTGGAACTAACGCCGTTCTAGACCATTTCTGCCAATTTCTGTGCCTGTAGCTCGTCCAAGATGCTCCTGAAACTCTCGACACTGACTTGTCCCTCGCCCCGGCTGGCTGCAAGCTGCCACATCTTCTGGAAGGTGCTGTGGTCCATCTCAGTACCAATGTTAGTGAAAATATTCTGGATCTGAAAGAGACAAACACAACAATCTAGTATCACATTATGGCCGAACAGGTGTAATTTTAATCTCGGTACCAATGTTAATAACGCCTCAAAGCGCTTGAGGAGAAAGATGAAGCTTAAAGAAAAATACAGTTAGAGAAAATGATCGGCATGTTACAAAAAGAATGTTGTGTCGTTGAACAGAGAATGGATGAAAAAACAAACCAGTAAATCTTAAAGGAGTTGATACTGGAAGATTGGCGTATTGCATCGGGCAATGCATTCCAAAGTGATGGGCCCATCCAGGAAAACTCACGTTCGCCGTATGTTTTCGTTTGGATACGGGGGATTGAGTAGAGGTTGTGGGAAGAAGAACGTAGAGTACGCCGGGGGCGTAAGGCGTAACGAGATCGGTTAAATATTCAGGGGAGTTACCGTGGGCGATTTTTTACATGGTAAGCAGCACTTTGAATGTAGTACGAGCGTGGATGGGTAGCCAGTGTAGGTCTGGTATAACTGAGGTGATGTTCTCTCATGGACTGTATTAAGGCTGATTGTAACAATCTTTTAATTAAGATTCTTTCTTACAAATATCATTATACATGTGCTGCTATATGTTACTATTGAATGAAGGATATGCTGTAAACATTGTTGTATTAATTGTGAGCTTCAAGAAATCAACACAAAGTATAACAAATGTCACAAAGAACCTCAACTCAAATAAGGTCCATTGTGGATGAACTGAAGTCCTTCGTGTATGAGAATTGTTCTCCTGGAGATATAAGAAGAATAATTTGCATAGAGTACTGCATGAACTTTAGTGAAACTCTTTGCTCTCCTGGGACTTTGTATATTAACCCTTTCCAGGCCAGATATGTAATAATATGCACAGCACACACTATTCTTTCTAGGCAGATATGTAATAATACGCACATCACGTACACGATCCTTTCTAGGCAGATATGTAATAATACGCACAGCACACACGGTCCTTTCTAGGCAGATATGTAATAATATGCACAGCATACATAATCCTTCTTAGGCAGATATGTAATACTACGCACATCACGTACACAATCCTTTCTAGGCAGATATGTAATAATACGCACAACACACACAATCCTTTCTAGGTAGATATGTAATAATATACATGTAGCACACACGATCCTTTCTAGGCAGATATGTAATAGTACGTACAGCACACACAATCCTTTCTAGGCAGATATGTAATAATATGCACAGCACACACAATCCTTACTAGGCAGATATGTAATAATATGCATGTAGCACACACAATCCTTACTAGGCAGATATGTAATAATACGCATGTAGCACACACAATCCTTACTAGGCAGATATGTAATAATACGCACAGCACACACTATCCTTACTAGGCAGATATGTAATAATACGCACAGCACACACGATCCTTTCTAGGCAGATATGTAATAATACGCACATCACACACGATCCTTCCTAGGCAGATATGTAATAATACGCACATCACACACGATCCTTCCTCGGCAGATATGTAATAATACGTACAGCACACACAATCCTTTCTAGGCAGATATGTAATAATACGCACAGCACACACGGTCCTTTCTAGGCAGATATGTAATAATACGCACAGCACACACGATCCTTCCTAGAGGCAGATATGTAATAATACCCACAGCATACACAATCCTTCCTAGAGGCAGATATGTAATAATACGCACAGCACACACAATCCTTTCTAGGCAGATATGTAATAATACGCACAGCATACACAATCCTTCCTAGGCAGATATGTAATAATATGCACAGCACACAGAATCCTTTCTAAGCAGATATGTAATAATATGCACAGCACATACACAAATGATGAGCAGTAGTGCCTATATAAACAGCTTGGTAAAGAAATGTTGAGCAATGGTGCCTATACAAACAGGTTTGCCACAGATGAACTGCTTACTCAAAGCAGAGTAGGCTACTGAGAGGTAAGTACATGTTATCAAAATAGAAGACATAGCTTCAGAGTAGGCTAGAAAACAAAGTCTAGAGAAGCTTCTAAAGGAGGTATTTTAATATTATGCTATGAGATAATTTCAGCCTGCTGAATACACAACTAACCTTTTGTATAACAGACACAGTCAATATCCTTTGATGTGAGCCGAGCTTCTTCCATACATCTGGGTGGGAAAAGAAAACATAGTTATAAATACTATAAATGAAATGTCATGAATAAGGTGAAAATGTGGCCGAGATTTTGCATGCATTGAAAATATGTCACATGATGTAAATATTATATTAACCCGTTAAGTGCTAGATATTTTTAGTGTGTAGCCTATGCCTGTGCTGGATTGTTTTGCTAAATATATTGTAA
>JAODAI010240507.1:0-10298 GCA_027575025.1 Scotoplanes globosa | reverse complement strand
GAATCTCGTCTCCCGTGGGCCGCCAGCGAGGCAGCCTCCTCCGAAAAGCCCTCCTCTCTGAGGGAACGCTTGACAGCCTCCACGCAACTAGGCGTAGAATTGCTGGCTGGTCGTGGAGCTTCCCTGACTGCAGGGATAGGAGGGACGGGAACGAAGGAAGTATCCTCGGCACCCCTGATACCAACTCCAGTAGCGGCCGGAACCAGAGTTGTGACGGCCAGAACGGAGCGATCAAGATTACATGGCAATGCTGTGTCTGCATTCGTTGAACCGCCGCTCCCACCAGAGCGAACGGGGGGAAAGCATATCCGTCTAGGAACCTCCAGTCGAGACAGAGCGCGTCGGTCTCCCAGGCCCCTTGGACTGGGGCTCTGGAGACGAATCGAACTAGTTTGTGATTCCAGCTGGACGCAAAGAGATCTATCTCTGGTCGTCCTAGCTCCAGAAACACTTGCTCTGTCACTCGACTGTCTAGCGACCACTCCGTCGGGGCCTGAGCAATCCTCGATAGGGTGTCCGCTATGGCGTTCTCTGTGCCTGGCAGGTGCACTGCCTTGAGCGTGACCCCGTTCCCCTTGCACCACTGAAGGAGGTCCCACGTTACTGACCAAAGCGATAGGGACCTTGTCCCGCCCTGTCGGTTTATGTACGCGATCGCTGCGATGTTGTCGCACCGAACTAGGACCCTCCTCCCCTTGACTTTGTCTCCCAAGGCCGTCAGGGCCCTGAACACGGCCAAGAGTTCTAGCACATTGATGTGTGTCCCGTCGAGCTCGGGCTCCCAAGTGTGTGCCAGTGCTACGTCCTGGGCATACGCTCCCCATCCCTTCAGTGATGCGTCTGTTGTCACTGTGAAGGAAGTCGGGGGGATCGGGAACTCGACTCCGGCCATCAGGTTGGCCTCCGTGCTCCACCATTGGAAGATCTTTTCCAGATGTGGAGCCGGTGGGATTTGGAGGTGTAGTGCGCTTGCGGAAGGTCGGAAGAAAGAGAGAAGGTGCAGTTGAAGAGGTCGCATGTGCAACCTGCACCATGGAACTAGATCCACTAGGCTGGCTAGATACCCCAAGAGTACCAGCCATGCCCTGGCCGTCCGAGCCTGCTTGGACCTTATGAACTGGAGACCCCCGAGGACCGCTTCGGTACGTTCCCGTGTTGGGAATGCGCGTCCCTGTTGGAAGTCGATCACTGCCCCCAGGTAGGTCACGGACTGTGACGGGGTTAGGGTGGACTTGTCGAAGTTGACAACCCATCCCAGTGACATCGACGTATTGAGGGTCTCCTGAGTGTCCTCTCTCAGTTCTGATTCTGTCTGGGCTACCACTAGCCAGTCGTCCAGATACACAAAAATCTGGATCCCCATTCGCCTGAGGTGGGCCGCAGTGATACGTACCAACCTCGTGAAGGTTCGTGGTGCCGTTGACAGACCGAAGGGAAGAGCAATGAAGCGGTATGAAATACCCTGATAGCGGAAACAGAGGAAACGGCTGTGTTCCTCCGCCACTGGTATGTGCAGGTATGCATCCCTTAGATCTATGGAGCACGCCCAGAGACCCGGACTCAGACGGGTCAGTATTCTGGATAGCGTCTCCATTTTGAACCTTTGGGGTTTCATGAATTGATTCAGAGGCTTCAGGTTGAGGATCGGTCTCCACTGGCCATTCTTCTTCGGCGTAAGAAAGAAGTGGGCCGAAAACAGTGGAGAGGAGTTCGGATCTAGGGGAACTATAGCCCCCTTCCTCCTGAGAGCCTCTACCTCTTCGCTCAGGGCTCTGGCCTTGATCGGATCCGAAGGTACTGGCGTTGTTCTGACGGATCTGGCTCTGGGGGGAGTTGCTGTGAACTCTAGTCTGTACCCCCGGGTCAGAGTACTGAGCGCCCACCGGTCCTTCGTGATCCGACTCCACTCGTTGGCGAAGTTCCGAAGTCTCCCACCCACTAGAGGGGTCGCCGCCGGAAGACTCGGACTCCGAGAGGCGTCATCGCTGACCGCCTCGGTGGCCTCTGCCCCTACCTCGTGACCTCGACGGACGGTTAGCACCGCTTCCTCTCGAGGAACCTCGTCGAGCGCCCCCTGCGGATCGCTCCTGCTGGGGGCGGGGGTCACTCCGGGGCTGCCGTCGTCCCTGTCCCATCGGCTGTGGGTGCTGGAAGCGCGGGCGGCTTGTGGACGGTCGCTGGTGGGGGGAAGAGAGAGCAGGTTTGCTAGCCTTAGCGTCATCCGCGATGCGCTTGCTACGTTCCCTGTCTCTCTCGTATACCTCTTTATAGGCGTCCCCGTAGAGATCTCCTCCCACCAGCCGAGCTGCCTGCAGCTCTCCCGAGGCGATGCTAGACAAGCCCAAACTTGGGGTGACGATCTGTCGTCTCGTCTTTGTCGCCCGTATGTCTATGCGCGCGAACTGATCCGCAGCGAGCTTGATCAGCTCGTGCGCCATACGCCCCATGAGGTCCTGCATGGGGTGGCCAGATTCATTTCTCATCCTCCATTCCGAGATCTGGAACTGGAGGGATGAAATCTTCATGCCGAACCGGGCAGCCCGGTCGAAAGACCTCATTTCGTCCTCTTTGTCCTGGGCAAAGGGAGGGAGAAGCTGGTATCTGGCCTTGCTCCCATCCTTGGAGCGCTGCACCTTCGCCTTGCCGGCGTTGTGCAGCTTTTCCCAAACCTCCTCTGAGATCTTGGGCGTCCTAAGGAGCATGTCATACTGGGTCTCCGTGACTCGCAGCATGCTGTCCATGGCCCGGGGGAACGCCGACCAGCGTCTCCCCGCCAGGTCCTCGAACCTTGCCAGGATCTCCCCGTCGATGTGAAGAAGGCTGGGCTCCGGTCTCAGGGAGTCCTCCGGCTTCTCGCACACGCGTTTCCACTCTGTGGAGATCACTGGCGTCGGGATGGGTGGGGGAGACACCTTGAAAAAGGTGTTTAGCTCTCCCAGCACTCTCTCGAAGTCCTCCGCTCCTGGGAAAGGAGCAACTTCTGTGGGGTCCCGTACCTCCTCCTCTTGCGAGAAACTTTCTCGGTCATCGAGGAAGTCGAGGTCCGGGAACGATCGGCTGGTCGAGCCTCCCTGCGTGGAAGGGGAAACCAGGGTCGTTTTGGAGTGGAGAGGTTCCCGTGAGGGCGAGACGTTCGCGGCGTCCTTGCCCTTGGGAGCGTTCCGAACCGCGTGACTGATCAGAGGCGGAGGGGAGACGCTGTCCTGCCACGTCTCGTCCGCGGACATGTCGTCCGAGGCGTGGATCTCGAGTTCCGGGGACCCACGTCCCGGGACCGTACGAGTTAGTGGAACCTCCTTGAGGGGAGAGACCGGAACGGTAACGACCGCGGGGGCGGCAGGGCTCTCCCTGTCCGTCCGGTTCTCCTGTATGATGCTCTGCACCAAGGACCTAACGTCCTCCAGGGTGAGTCCCGCAGGCGGGACCTCCCTCTGGTCTCTCTTGGAGCGGTAGTCCCGTTTGCGTCGGGGGCGCCGTGGGCTCCGTTCCGAGGACGAATCCTCCGAAGGAGAGTCGAGGTCCGACCGTGACTCGTCTGACGGGGATCGTCTCCTTCGGTCATGCCGTCTCCGCTTCCGAGAGCGGCCCCTTTCGGACACCTTAATCACCGATCGAGGTGTAGGTTCCTGGGGGATGACGGCTGGGCGTTGCGGTACCCCAAACGGCACCTGGCCGTTCGCGGATACTAGCTGTTGGGGGGGCAGAGACACGTAAGCCGTATGGCCGTGGGCCAGTGTCGTCGAGAGAGTGGGTCTCGCTGTTGGCGAATCGCCGGTAGCGTACTTCACTGTTGGCAGCATGCCGGTAGTGACAGTATTTTGGGGGTTCCCCCAAACTCTCGAGCCCTGCCCCTGTTGGGTAGGTGGGTAAAGTCCGTGAGGACCGGGAAGCATCCCATAGCCCAAATTCCTACCGTAGACGAGAGGGAGAGCCGTCGCTCTCCTGTACCCTGTAGGGTCGAGGACGGGTTGCCTGTCGGTAGCTAAAACATTAGCGGGCAACCCTCCTCCTGGTGTACCTAAAGCGGCCGAACGGGTGCCCGTACGGGTGTCACCTACGTCCGAAGGTCCGCTGGGGGGGGAAGAGGCCGGCTCGTTGGCCGTCTCCGGGTCCGCCGGTGTCTCGATCTCCTTCGGCGGAGGTGGTGGAGGTGGCGGACTCGCGCTTGCTAAGGGAGCATACATGCTGGCAAGTGGTTGGGTTTATTTTCTTCCCGGAAGAACGTAATCTGCATATGAGAATAAAGCGAAAACGTTATTGACTACGTGAAATGACATAACACATGTGAAAGTACGTAACATATATGAGGGAGGGAATAATCCCTCCGTAAAACAAGTCAAGGCCCCTAGGCACTACCGTACCGGGCTGTACTTCTCGAAAAACTTTCGAAAACTTTTCAAAAACTTAGTCGCTACGAGCTTCCGTACGGAAGTTACGGCCCGTTTAGTGTGGACGGACCACAACGGGAACTTTCCCTAGAGCTCCCCCTGGGGGGGAACTGAGGGGTCCCCTAAAGAGCAGGGAGGTCAGGCTCCAATGGGAATGGATAGGCCACCCCGTAGGAGTGAACTCCTGGTCAAAAAATTAGGCTCCCGGGGACTGAGCGGGGGCCACGTGGGTGGGGGCCCATTCGAGATCGAACGGGGCCGCCATCTTGGGCCGCTTATAGCTCGGCCGTCCCTGGGTCGATGACCTCCAAACCGAGTCCTACCGAAGGAGCTTGGTGTAAGGAGTCGCTGCCAATTTTTTTTTGAAAATCGGGCATGACCCCTTTAGGGTACCAAGGGTACCGCCCCCCCTAAAGGGGGGCAGAAAATCGGGCATGACCCCTAAACCGTAACAGGCATGCCTAACGGAACGGTGTGGCTACCGTGGAGGTTACCTATGCAAACGCGGAGGGGGCCAGAGGTGTCTCTGGTACCGCGAGGGGACCTAGTCCCCTTCTTACCCTTGCCGGGGGGAAACGAGTTCCCCTGGTAATCATCCCCCAACCTGCTGAGGGCTGTGTTGGGTAGGACGGGGGCTGGGGCTCGCAGTGCGAGCCCGAGCCTGAGTACGCACAACACTGTGACGTACTTGCCTCAAGCAACAGCTGTGGGCATCAAAGGGCTAAACCAGCGGGCTAGCGGAGGAAGGAACTTCTAGAACAAACAATGTCACGTGACCTGAGAAAAATTGCCAGGCGCACGCGTGGTGCGGCAATTGTCGAGGCTAGTGAAAACTGTAAGTTAAATTCCAATGGGGCTCTAACACGTAAGGTGTGTTTCTGAGCTGGAGCAATGGCGGCCGTGGTCAAAAACCACAACGCAAGCCGAAAATTGCTGAAAACGGAGCAAGTTGAGACGGTCATCCTTGGGCCAAAACGAGGCCCCCGAGGATGGGAGAGGTCTCAAAATGACCGTGAGGGGACGCCTAGCAAGACAGGACGTGTGTCGCCTGTAAGGGGCGTCGGATGTGACGAGAGGGAGGGCCGCAGTGCGGGTCTCCCTGTTCGAGTCTGGAGCCGGAGCTGCCCGTACAGTGTACGTGTGCAGTCGGCCATTTTAGGACTCGTTAGAATGGAGGCAAATCGCGGGCCGAAAAACTCATCTACTATGAGCAAACGGGCCGGAGGGAAATTAAGGAGTCTTACAGTAAAGCTCCAAAAAGGAGCGAACTCACCAAGATCCTTGTGATAATTTTCCGAGGCGAAATTTGCCTTCTGTAGTCAGTCTGATAATTCCAGTTAGTTCTCAGTGTTAGCGCTGTGAACTCACGAAAATTAATGGCGGACACCCGTATCATTACGGCAGTGGTGTGGAACGCCAAGCTGCATGATTAACGGGTGTCTTGACGATAGAGGCGGGGATTAAAATTTAGTGAGTTATGATATCGATTTCAGGTGAAATTGCAATTGTTATGAGTTCAGAAGGTAAGGGAGTCCATGAAGTAGGTTGCTATAATACGCAACAATTTATTCATTTTTCTATGACTGACACACATAATAGTAAAACCACTATCATGTTGTAGTCAAAGTCTTTGTTACGAAGCATGATTTTGACGTACTGTACATTATGAAGTAATACTTCGTTAGTGTTTAGAATGTTAGATCAACGAGTGCTTCGTGTAAATATACGTATTTTTTCAATATCGTTTGTACATAAATGTGTATACAACAATCAATACAAACAAGCAATCGTATAAGTGATTTTTTTCTTCAAACTGATATGTGCCAATAATTGTGTTAGAGCAATCAGCTAAATTGAAGGTGTAATATCAGTATGCATATCTAATACATCAATATTAAAATAACTTTTATCAAATCTATATCTATGTGATAACCATTAGTGTCAGAAGATTATATCAAACTAAAATATAAGCTACGCCCCCCAAAAAAATTGAAAAAAGGTGTAAAGCACTTCGTTTTGAATAAATCTCATATATTGTAATCTTATACATATTTACTAAGCATATTTGTTCAAATTAGTTAGAATTTTCACTTAGAAATGTCAATTATTACGATGTAATTGATAGTGATATTGTTTTTATTCACGCGCGGTTTAAACACTCAAATGTTGAATTATCGGACGCTGCAGCCGCCGCCTGGCCGTCCCTCAAAGTATATATATTTACACGAAACAATTAACAGTCTGATATTTTGAAACACTAATGGAACTATATACTTCACAATATTCGGTGCGTCAAAACCACGCTTTGATCACGAGAAAGACGTGACTACTGCATGAATATTTATTTCACCATAATGGATAAATCACACTGAGTTTGTATATAGTAGTAGGTTGAGTCACGTCCAATGATCAGTTGATATATTTGCGCTGAAGGCGACTATATCACACCATTGCAAGGCTTCGTCTGTTCGACATACTTTGTTATAATCATCCGCCGCCACGTGTTACGATTTTGGGCAAGGTTTTTTTACTTCCTCAAAAATGTTATGATCCTCCAAATTGCGACTTATGTGTACCCAGTATAGCGTGTTTACAGGTCATCCTCTCGGTTTCTTTGTATATATTAGTGCTTCTCTCAGTGCAAGTTTTGATGGGGCTTTCTTAGGAAGTCTAGAGACATAGTCTTCTGAGAGCTATACAGTAAATATTGTCTGGCATGTCTGCCCAGTTAGCTCGTAGAGTTCTTCATTATCCAGTTGATATTTGTCCATTTGATTTTAAGAACATCTCGAACTTGAAGTCTTCTTTGGAATGCGATTTTATGATATCGAGCTTTCTTTGTTCTCGTGGTTCATAATTGTAGAGTAAAATATTCTTAATAAGATCGTAAAACATTCATTGTTTTGTCCTTTTGTCTAGTTTCTTGCTGTTTGAAAATGTGTTGAAGGTAGGCCTACTACTGGTACGTGATGCCAATTCTTCTATTTATATACATGACGTTATTTTAACCATTCGAGAGTCAATTGACTTGACCAGCCAGCTCTGAATTTAATTGCCCCAGGACAGAATGCATGGACAATAGATAGTAATCCCCCTTGGCAGTAGGCTTGTAATCCAATCTTGGTGACCTTGGTGAATGTAGGTCATAACTACTTTGTCAGAAAGCACAATGCATGAGTGCACAAGCACAATTGATGGCTGGTATACATGCTGGGAAATATGACAGAGACGGGCCTCATATAACTTAGCAACAATTAACTTTATAAATAGCTCACCACTGGAATAGACACAATAGCATATGAAGTCAAGTCTTCAAGTCAAGTCTTCTTTGGAATGCGATTTTATGATATAGAGCTTTCGTTGTTCTCATAGTTCATAATTGTAGAGTAAAATATTCTTAATAAGTTAGTAAACATTCATTGTTTGGTCCTTTTGTCTAGTTTCTTGCTGTTTGAAAATGTATTGAAGGTACTTCTGGTACGTGATGTCAATTCTTCTATTTATATATTGAGTTGTTCCTAGCAGACTTCCAACATATTTATATTTTAACCACTACCGTCGTCATCAATATTTCTTGGAAATGGAATATTTCTCTGTTTTGTATATAACTTTCAATTATGGATCTAAAGACTGGTATGCCAAGTATAGACAAATTAATTAAATGTTGTGTTTTAGAGATATGTAGCGAAATTAATATATATATAAGTGTAACTATATCTGTGTTTATTACGTTAGTGTTAAAATGATAAATATTCATAGTCATAATACAATATTAAAAGGTATTTTTACTAACATTAGGCTACATTTATGTGAAAGAATTCGACCAAGACATAAGTATTTTGTCCACGTCTATATACTACTACACGTGTAACTTTAGCTGTATAATATAGCGACATGAATATGAGATGACAATGTAATATAATATTATATATATATAATATTATTTTAATCACGCACCGGCATATGGTAGTGAAACAAATATTCATCCCGTAATCAAATCTGTGTCATGAACGAAGCATGATTTTGACGTAGTATACATTGTGAAGTCATACTTCATTTATAGTAATTCATGATATTATATTTTCCATTGTTACACGTAAATCATTGTACATATGTAAATGGTGCAATATAGGCGGCAGTTCAACCACCAGCGACCCGCCTCGTAATTGTGTATGCCTTCCAACCAGCATGGCCGCCGGTGGTTCCAGTAGGCCACTAGGCCGCCGCGTAACCGCCTGCGGCCTCAGCTGGCCATAATATGTAGGCCTACCGCTGTGTATCCGCATTTACGTGGCCTGCCCACTCGTTCGAGGTATTACCGGCTAGTTACCCAACAATGGGTAATTTCAAAAATACAAAACTATAGCAATACATGGTCTAGGCTTAATACAGTTTTGTAGACTTAATACATTGTTGTAATACAATTGTATAATTAAAGTGTTTGTATGTTTGTTTGTTTGTAAAGTTGTTTTTATTTCGAGATAATTTCAAACTTGTAGACCCATGCCTATATCTATATAGATATGATCAAATATATAAGATATTATCAAAAAAATGTGACTTTTATATGATTCATATGCATGCGAAGCATACCCGAAAATCGCCAATTTTATTATGGGTTGGAATATTATGGATTGGGAAAATAATTTCATTCCATAGGCTATTTTATATTTACGTTGTATATTGTACATGCAGATAAAATCAGAAACAATATTAATTTATCGGTGTAAAGTTATTCAACGGTTTCCGGAATTCAGGGTGTGGCCGAACCCAATGTACAACCACATGACACTCCAAGTGATCTTATGTGTGAGACAGGGTACTAAATAGTATACGTATTCTAATTATATACATCCCAGTCTAGAAATGAGCTCACCATGATGCATGTCACTGTGATGTCAATCTGTATTCACACAGTGGTGTCATTGTGATATAACATGACATATTATGATATATCTGTGAGGCTTTCTGAGATCATATGCAATCCGCACTGTGATATCTCAACGAATGATACAACGGTTAGCTCACAGAGATACCATGATATGTCATGTGATATCAATGTGACATCAGTGTGTGATTACATTATTGTGATATCACCATGATATCACATTATTGACTGGGATGTATGCCTATTATAGTTTGGCAATTTATATAATACAAAATGACGCCCGGGTGTGTGTCAGTCCTCTCATTACGATGATGTCAATGTTATGCCTCAATCTTAATGTTGACCTTCATGTTCAGGGATGTCCTGAGGGGATGCGATCTTACACAACGCCACCCCTCCCCACCCCACATACCCATTGGTTCCCCTTACCTTGTCAATGCAATGATATTATCATGGTCGATACGGTGCGTTTAACATTATGCTAACCATAATAAAACCGAACATTGATTCATTATAATGAGAAGGCTATGCAACTCGGTACCAAAAGTTCTAAACGAATATTAATCATTTATGTAATAGGCATACACTTATAGTTTCCCATAACATTTAAATCTACACTGACTTTAACTTGCTTCGGTCAGACATGTTATAGTCAGTCAATATGTATAAATACCACCTCCATACTCCGATATGTGTAATGACTGATACAACCGTATATAAACAACACACAATTCAATATCTCAAAAATACAAAACAGTATATGCCAAACATATTATTGCGCCATAAAATCAAGAAAACGTCTCACGGTGACACAAACATAAATTAATGTGCGATGTCATAATATAATTATTATCTCATTTTATGATTTGGTGAAGCTTACCAACAGACATGACAGAATTGATTACTTATAGTACTATGCTGAAAATATTATGATCAAATTTAATATCCCAGTCAAGAACTGAACTCACGTGAGCTCACCGTGATGTCAATATGATATAAAATGTGATGTCACCGTGATGTCA
>JAODAI010240396.1:0-10299 GCA_027575025.1 Scotoplanes globosa | reverse complement strand
ATTACAGAGCATGTCGAATAGACGAGGACAATGGAGTGATAAGCGCCTACGGCGCTTTATATTCGCATCATTGGACGCGACTCGACCTACTACTACTACTACTACGATTGAGATGGAAGGATTGTATTAATTTTAGGGGATGGAGATTGGAGGGTCGTGGCTATGGATAGGGGGAAGTGGAGAGCTTTGACCAATGATGCGGCTGTTAGTTATCATATTATTCCTCACCGCTTATTAGGGATTCACGAGGTAGAGAGAGAGAGATACTTAAATGACATAATATTTGTACTAAATGGTATTTCTCTTATGTCCTCATTGCAGATAAAGTGTACGCCTATGCTGAGAAGGAATCCACTGGTCTGCCAAAGGTACTTGATAATAGTTATATTTCACTTCAATCACTTGGCAGTCTTCTACTTTATTATGTCAAATATGTATTCATAGTTTCCCATTGGTGACCGTCTCCCAAAAAGGGCTGTCAAATCACACTTTCTTGAAATGATTACAATGTTAGCTTTCCAATGACACCGACCATGTTACGTTTACAAGTTCATGTCGGCTAAAGAAGTTACCCTGACATGAAATGTTGAAATAAATAGCCCCTCCAGATTTTCGGAGAACTGCTACAATCAGCAGAGAACGCCAAAGGCAGATTACAGAGATGAATGCCATCCATTATTCGGCTAAGTATCAGCGAACAGACGGCTGAAATCTAGGGGAAGCTTTCTAGGCGAAGTAGAAACGACTGGAGCTATTAACCTCAGAGTAGCATTATGGGAACAGAGGCACACGAACCTGCCAATAGCAACATCCATGTGTCTAATCGCAAAAGAAGATCTCTCATCTGGTTCTCTCCTGAGCTGGTCGGGATGGAAATGCCTGAAACGACTAAGATTGCATACCGGTCGCTGCAAAGTAACGCTCCTGAAATGGGGTTATCTATAGACAATGATGATGTGACCTGTGTGTGTGTGGTCTTGAACCACAAGCCATGGAACACTTACTGTATTGTCCACTACTAGAGCAGGGTTGTGATTCTAAGGTATTAAAAAAAAGATTGTATTGGGCTTTGGCTGCCAAACAATATGTATAGCTTACATGTGTGGGTATGATAAGAAGAAGAAGTGGCCACATTCCGGTAAATATGTTGGCTCGTAGGGTAAACCTGGTTAGGGGAGCGTCCATCGGATGAGGCCATAAAGTGGTCCCGGGGCAGCACTACTTGTCTCGTTAATCCAAGGTGGCCATCTTTTCGTAAAGAGTAGAGAGTTATCCCGGATGGTCATTCCCTTTTATTTGTTTGTAACGTTAAAACCATGAATGGGACATACCTGATCTGTCACGGTGCACCACAGCAGATCAGGTTTTGTCTCGGCCCTTGGTTATATTGAGATATTAATTTTAAGTATAAAGAGTAGATCGTTTGCTTTATTTTTATGCAAAATGCAGATTAATATTATTTTACTAATACTTTTACTGGATTCGATCATATTCCATTGCACAAGTGATCTCAAAATGAAGAATGCCGACATAATACCCAATCTGCCGTGGTGCCTCGCGTATCTCATTGCACATGTGACACGTTTTGTTGGAAACCGGTCTCATCTCACCTTTCCATTTTGTCTTTGCCCACTTTCAGTATGACGTTCGCAAGGCTGCCCTCTGCGCCATACCGCAGGATGCCGTGGCTTACGGTTACAGGTACCGGGACCCTCAGATGCCCGAGCTGAACCAATACTTTGAGGTGTTTGTGTCCTCCGTCTACACCCCACACCGGCTCTCTGTCCAAATACGGGACAATGACCAGAACCGGGCACTGGAGCAACTCATGGACGACCTGGAGTAAGTCACAATGGGGGGAGAAATTTAAATTTGTAATTATGCAAATGTTTGGTAAATGAAAGCAATTGTTTGGCTGTGTTCATGCACTGTTCAGACACTATCAGGGTAGTCCTGTAGCCCGGGGCTACCAAATATCTCAGTGGGCTACCAGATCTGGCAGAGCAGTAGTCCTGTGGGCTACCATGACAATTAGTTGAGCAACATTTTAAAACCTGTTGCTTTTCATTGTTTTACACATTTTCGTTAATTTTTATTAGGCCTAAATACCAAAAATTTACTTGCTTCATCCAAAACAATTAATAATGTATGAGTTGATAATTGATGTGAGCAATCATCTAATTAACGTATGGTTCTGAACTGACTTGTTAAAACATGTTTGATAGGTTCGTTCCTGGGAACAGGGTACCAGTAATCAGGCCTCCACGTTTGAGGAGCGCCAGCGTGATCGCGCTCCTTAAACTCCCCTGACAAGCACCGAGGAGCTCCTGAAAAAAAACTGAAAAAAAAAGCTTACAGGAGAGAATTGGTATGCGCTCCTGACATTTTTCATACGTGGAGGCCTGAGTAATGACTACTAGAATTGTTGAACTGGTGGGCTACTGCCTCAAAATCTTAATTTCTAACCCTGGGTATATTTAATAATTTAGTTGTATTTCCAATTTTTGACCATCCACCAGGACGGGGATATAAAGTTTCACTTGGTACTAAAGAGCAATAAATGTTTCCTGGATATTTTAAGGAGAGCGTTTCGCTCCCCCGAACAATTAGCACAATTTCATCTGGCCTGTTGTAATACAACAGGTGCCTATATAACTGAAAATGCACCATTAATATCACATTGCAGTGTGTGACCGATATTAGAGAGATTACGTTTTTTTAACGACCCCCCCCCAAAAAAAAAAAAACTTACTTCTCTCCTGGAGAATATTAAGGGGAGCCATGGAGCTTCTCTCCTGGAGAATATTAAGGGGAGCCATGGATCGCGATCCCACCTGGCACTCCATATGCAAATATGAAATGAGTGATATTTTATCGTTCAAATTAGGGGGGGGCTGGGAGGCCCCCCCTCCGAACTTTTCACGACTGCATCGCAACCGCTTCGGATATTATTTTTTCCTTCTTCAACTTTTTCCGCTAATGTCTTGCGCACATTTTGAGACCAAATTTGTGATCATAGGTCCCGCCGTTGACGAGTTGCGCAACATTTAGTAAGCATACGTCACAGAAGTCGTCAATTTTTGCTTTATATCAGTATATAATGTGTACAATATAACAGATTAAAGGGTATTGTAACGTTAATATCTAATTAATGAACCTATACACTAATATAAATGTTTCAACGTTTACCTAAGACATCCAAGGAACTGTAAACAATACAATACATAAGAAAGTAAACAATAGAATACATAAGAAATTAAAAACGTATTGAAATATAGGCAAATTTATGCAAATTAGTCTAAATTTGTTTACGATTTCTTCGGATTTATTTTTCTCGCCATTGTGTTCATAACATGATTGTTTATATACATGCACATTTCCAGGTCGATCGGTATTACCGTGGTCGAGATCTTAGGGGGGGGGGCTCAGACCCGGTTTCAAGCCTCAAAATAGCCCAGTGTAGTTAGGGTTAAGAGACTTCTTAAAACGGACCAATGTATCACATGATTAGCCCAACTTGTTTTGATATTACTTAATTCAAGTATCATGTTTGATAACGCAACAGCGTTCCTGATTATGATTATGTTATGGCTTGCGATAACAAAGTTCCAACGTTCACGTTTTGATGATCAAATAATAAAGACTGTAGTTACTATAAGTATAAGTCACTGTATCCAATAATCATTCATATTGCCAGGCTATGTTATTTTTACTGTTATCATCGTTATGCATAGACTGCAACATCTCGCTGAAAGGGTTTACCCAAAATCACTATGTGAATTCAGAGCCACACGTTCCACGGTCGATCGTCCACACAATCTGTTCCATTAATCAATTGCAAGTGAACAGCACAAACCAGTGTACATCATGGTCTTCATTGACCTCACTAAATACTTCGACCTAGTTAGCAGCAGGAACTTAGCAGGAAAGGACCCACTGCTTGCTCAATATAAAAAAATATGCGTTATCTCAAAAAGGTTCAGTCCAGCAAAGTTCAAACTTAGTATAAAAGTTGAGCACAGTGTATTCAATATGTGTGTTAATTTTAGTGAAGATCAAAGGTCATTTGAGGTCAATAGAGGTCAAACAATATTTTCAACGTTTGACCTCCATTGATATCAAATGACCTTTGACCTCTAACAAGGGTAACACACGTCTTATATATATTGGGTTCAGCCTTCATTAGGCATACCAAGTTTGAATTTTGTCGGACCGTCTCTACCAATCAATTGGAAATATTGATCATTTATCCTTAGTTCCGACAATGGTTATTTAGACAGGTGTGAATTTGAGGTGTGAAAAGAAAATACCTTTATTCTGTTTTTCGTTTTTTTGGCGTTGATGTCTGGTACCTGCTTCTCCTTGTCATTATCGTGTGTAGAGTACTGATGGAAAATCCGTTTTCTGTCGCCACCTGTATGTATAATCAAAATACTGAAATATATATTTTTTTATAGACAATATTTTAAACTGAATCCTGGTGTAGAACAATCTTGCATTAGGCTACATGTAAACTTACTAATTTCGTGAACATTTCGAACACTCGTATAACTGTAAATAATTTGAAGGACTGGGCTGCGAGAACAAATCAAAATGGTGGTTCAACTTTAAAACAAGAATAGGCTGATATACATATCAGCACAGGGAACTGTTGTCCTGCACGTGACGTTATTAATTTTCATATTGTATACAAGGGCTATATTTAACTAATATAAATAATTAGCGACTATTGCAATATCTAAGTAATAACGAATAACAATAAACAATCATGCATTGGAAACGTTGTATTCAATATAATATATACATAACATAACAAATAGAAGTGGTTTGCTTACGTGATCAGGTAGTCTAAATATATATATAACAAATTAATCGAATAAACTGCACCATTCTCGGTATTGTTCATACTAAGTTATTCATATATGATAGTTATATTGTACTTTTGAGTGACACGTGGGGAATATTATTAATTTAAACTTAAACTTGAAAATAATATTCCCACAAACAGTTCAATAATATTGAACTATTAGTGGGAATACTAATTTCAAGTTTAGTTTAGTTTAAAGTTTATTTTCACAATCCATATAACAATATGCAAGGTATGTCAGCAATAAGCAACAATACTAAGAAACTAACCAAGAATGTACAATTCATAATAATAATATAGATATGGATGTGAGGGACCAGAAATAAGTTACTTTTCGAGTCTAGTCCCAATTAAAAATAACAAAAGAATGATAAGTAATATAATTATAATTGAGTATAATATCCCATTATGCACCCAGACACCCATCTGCAAATACTTCATATGCTATAGTATCAGCTAAAATGTATCGAAAATATAACGAATGAAACATATATATCATTGCGTATACCTCTCTTGAATACAACACATTCGTGTTAAAGGGACCCGGTCGTCTTGATCTCACTGCGAAATTATTATTTTGATTGGTTAATTCCCTTTCATTGTTAATGTTCTGATTGGTAAAATTTCATTGCTATAATTTACAATTTTTCAAAGATTGATAACGTTTGGACTATTGAATATTCTGATTGGTCAATATATAATATGATTATTCAACGAATAATGGCATCAGAATAATTAATTTTCTGATTGATCAAATTACAGAAAACGATTTGTGAATGATTGATGACGTTAGCCAGATGTTATAACTCCAATTAATAGTATTATGAGGCGACCACGCCCCTTTAATAGGAACTAGAGTTCCCAGTTCGCGAACATAACAAAAACAGGTGGGCGCTCGGCTTTCGCCATGGTCTGTAATTTATTATAATATTAATGGGAGCAAATCTCATTGGCTACCTGATATACTATTTTCCGAATATTTGCACACGTTTGCTTTGTAAATGTTTCCAAATAGCCCCTGTGTGATGGAGAGTAGTTGAATTAAAGTATCTTGCTCAAGAATACATACCAAGAAAATACAGCGCAGCTGGGGGTGATACCAGAGATCCCAGAGTCCAATTGACAATATAATTGCGACTTATTATATGTTTTCAAAACAATTGTTTCATATGCTTAATTTATATTATCCAAATCAAATAATATATTATCATTGTATTTTCATATGTTCGATGCATATAGATGGTCTTAGGCAAATGTGTGATAATTAAGTTCACCAACTTCAAAATACTTTCTTATTTTTCTCTCAAAATTGTCATACAACTTAAGAGTGTTACATTTCGGATCTAATAGTCCCCAAGCATCATGATGGAACACATTACAATTATATATTATTATTAATGATATTAATTAATATAACTAAATATGAGAAAACTCCAGTATTTAAATTTGTCAATGTATTTAACATATAACTTACAGAATCCTTTGTTTTCGTTAGTTGTTGAGTGATCCTGGTTTGCTGCTATTTCCTTCTCAATCTGTTTGTCCATCTCACTGTTGATGATTTCGTTCGACGTTAGTGGTTCTTCGTGCGTTGGGCCGACAGCACTATGAGGACGAAACTCCACTTCTGAACTACAAAGAAGCTGTTGTAGCACCGCAGAAGACGTCGGACGATCCACTGGTAGGAACTGTATGCATCTGTCATACGCAGCCTTAACCGTGTTCCATGATGTGGTCTTCTGGTGATGGTATTTCGATGACTCTGACGGTCTTTTCTGCTCCTGGTACTTGTTGCACATCATATCAATTAGGTTCACTGATTGGTTGCGGTTCTTTGCTGTCTTCATTTCAAGATAGTACGGGTAGCGTATGTCAGGGTTGATGAGATTAAACAACACCATACCCGCCGCCCACACATCGATCCGTTTCAGGTCTTCAAGTGAAGCTGAACATAGGGCTCTCCTTGGGTCAATAATCTCTGGGGCCATGAATGGTACTGTGCCTCTGTCGATCCGTGTCGTCCGTGAGCGCATCACATCGCTTGTCTGGATTTCCTTGGCACGACTTTCTCCAAAATCAGTTATTCTACAAATAATTGGTGACTTGGCGATTAATGTATATCCTTCAACTTCGAATCCACCATTGCTGAAATATTATAAAACAAGAGTCATGCAAAGTGCAGGATTATTCCTTGTTTTTATTTTGCAGACAAGCATTACTATATATGACATCACTACATAAACAATAGGCTTCCTCCATTGACCACAGGTATCCATGTACCCAATATCAACTCTAATCAACATACGGTTATTGAGATATCATGTTTACGAGCCATTTCTTGAGATTTTCCGATGAAACCCCACACACTCATTAATATTAATGGCATAGTACCACTGTACCCGATATCAACTGAAAATGACTTACGGTTATTGATATATCGTGTTTACTGGCCATTTTTGAGATTTTCCTATTAAATCCCGCCCACTCATCAATATTGGTAAGATCACCGCACTAAATAATAGGCTTCTTCCCTGGGCCTAAGGTTACCACTGTGCGTAATATCAACTAAAACCAACTTACGGTTTTTGAGATATCGTGTTTACGAGCCATTTCTTCAGATTTTCGCATTAAGCCCTGCCCAGACATTAATATTCATGAGATCCCTGCAGTCATATATAATTAAATACGCATTATCTGTATATCTGTCTCATGCAGCCATAACGAGGGACGAGGACGAAAATACTAACTGACAGCCGTATCATTGGCCAAAACTTTCCACATCCCTATACCCGAGTACTCTTACCCCGTAGCCCTGAGCTGAACCTGCAATCACCATAATTTCAATTTTAATTTCAATCAAATAATTTCAATATTTTGGTAATATATTTTGAATATTTTTAACAAATATGCATAACGGGATTGGGGGTCGTTTGTACGGAAAGCCACCCTTCGTTCCTCGTTAATTTTTAATGCTGATGATTGCACAGTCGGAGTCGTTTCTCTGTTACCTGGTTACTGGCATTACTTCGAATGAAGTGTTTTATTATAAAAATTGTCCATGTAATATGTAATATTTTGACCGAAATAAGGTGCTAACAAAATATTGTAAATAATTCTGAGTGATATAAGATAAATATAGACTGTCTATTTTGTGCGAAGAGCCGAATATGCGGTATCGTTCCAACAAAATTGTTAAAATTTTGAGGGAAAATATGCTTTAGCATAGACTAAACTATATTAAATGGCAAAACTATAGAACTATGTTACCATAATTAAAGCTTGGTTAGGGCCATATATGTCACACAAGTTTTAATTTAATCGGATATAAATTTAACCGGATATATATGGGATGGGGCCAATAATTGAAATTCAGGGAGATGTTCAAGGTGGCTTTATTATTAAACTTAGAAGTGTCTAAAATCCATGAAAAGTGGTGCATCTATCGACACGACCATATACATTATGGGGTATACTTCATGAATTTAGCAACATTTTTGGGCTGGCATTAGGAAAGGAAAGTGGGAGCGCTGTTCAAAAGGCACTATATTTCTTGTAAAGTACATTACAGACTACAATAGTTTATTATAGGTCTCGTTAATGAAGTCACTATAGATTGCACAATGTTGACTACCGGTTTATAATTTCAGGAATTGAATACCTACTGCACGGTAGCAAAACAATGGGACTCTCTCTCTACATCGTGGATCCCTAACAAGTGGTGAGGAAGAAAACACTAACTAACCGTACTGCACCATTGGCCAAGGCCCTGCAACTCCCTCTACCCATAGCCATTGCCATCCAATCACCATCCCCACCCACCCTCCTATAATACCTATCAACATAGTCTTTCATCTCAACCGAGCCCCCCCCCCCCTTCTACCAACTTCCTCCCGTGACATTACCATCCTTATTATGTCCCACCCACCTCATCCTTCCCGTAAGGCTCTTAGTCATCTCAATCTTCCCCTGAATATCAACTAACCTTCTCCTGTCCATCATTTTAACGCCTACCTTCCATGTAATAACAAACATTTCCACCTGCGTTTCATCCATACGTGCCAGCTTGTAGCCTTAATCCTCTTCGTTTGACTCAGGGCCCACTCGACTTCTAAATCTGATATATCAACAACCTTAACCTCAATGCTAAATATGGTTTTGCAATAGAGGGCGCCCTCTATTTAGAGTATATACCTACTATACACTAGAATGTAAACGTTAACATTTTTTAATATTTTGCAATTGTTTCATTAGCTAGCCTACATTGCAAATACTAGTCCTAAAGTGGAATTATAATTCACGTAATGTATTATTTAGGAATTGAAAGTCACCCATTGATTCATGGACTTTCTGTTTTTCTGTGAAATATATTAAGATATTACATTCGACTACCATGCAAATTCATGTTATTAGTTATTAAGGTTATATTTATTAAGGTTTAATGATAAGCTTACTAATTAACATTTTAACATAAATATGTCTATATATTGAGTGTACCACATCAAAACATTTCCAACAATTATAAAAAATGTCACAGTTTTTTTTAATTACAGTTTGATTTTCTGTTACATGTGGGACGTATTATATAAGGCAGTTTAAATTAATTGAATTTGGGGTTCTATGCATATAATTTAATAACTTTATCCCATGAAACCTCCATTATTGTAACTAATTTATGCACTTCAAGTGATAAATATACCAGAAAGTCACTTTTACACAATATGGACTTTTGTGACGGTCAGGTAACGTTGCCGTACATTACAACGGACGTCACATGTTGAAAAATATTTTTTAGGTTTCTATGATAGCATAGACTGTACTTTTCGTTGTATATATGCCTAATGGTTTTAGAGAAAAAATGGTGAATTTTGGTCACCTACGTGACACAGAAAACATAAAGTTAATGGTGATCCCCCTTAATTCTCTTAGCAACATGGCAACCGAAATGAAACCTAATATTCTATATTGGTCCAGAGGGTCATATTAATCAAAATAAGTACCAATGACTACATTAATTAAATGTTAATTGATGGAATGCTAATAAGTAAGACAGTAGCTTACATTTGGACAATGTATAACATATCCAAACATGTGATGTTGCCATGGTTATTTGTACCACATGCGCATTAAAATTTCGTAATTTTTTTAACTCAACCAATCAGTGGCGTAGGAAGGTATTTTGGAGTGTGGGGCGAAAGACGACGGATCTGTTTATTTTACTATCTAAGCGGACCGCCACCTTCAGTACCTAAACAAATTGGGATACAAGTGCCCCCTAGATCGCCGGAAATTATACTTTTCACGTCAATTTTCAAATTATTTATACTTTGGATTTTCCCTTAACAAATTCATACCAGTGATTCGTCTCTGCATTTATTACTTTGTGAATATTTATTTCTGATAAAAGTGTTTACATTATCTGTGAAATTAAGGCA